>JAGDQP010011109.1:36671-53549 GCA_022664845.1 Lepisma saccharinum
TGGCTTCCTAGCCTAATTTCATAGCACCTAAGGGCGTCCTTCAAGCAGTTAAATTGTGATTTCCTCCTGTATAATTTTTCACCTACGATCACTATCTAAACACCTTTTGTTAAACTTTTATATAAGTTAGAGTGGATTAATAAAGTGATTGTAGTACTCTTGGAAGGAACTAAAACGTTGATGGGAGAGGGGATAGAACCTGCTTCGTCTCAATGAAATCGTATTGCTCTAACTAACGGAACCAGAAAGACCTCAGCATGTACTGAAAATTCAATGTGAAAAATCGCAAGGAGAGGTTTAAGAGGACAAAACGAGTACAAACGAGTGTTTAAAAAGTTTTCCTGAATAACCAAATGCGAAAGACGCGTTCAAAATTCGCCTTCAGAAAGCCATGATACGTTCCGCACGCTCCTGGTATAACTAAAGACTATATAGATTTATCTGTCTGTATGCAAATGTTCAACTAGTTATCAAAGCCAACACTAAATGACTCTGTTCTTTTCTAACACCCTGTCCTCTAGGGACTAAAAATGAAACTTATTGCAAATAGATTCTTTTCATGTTACGAAAAGAAACTTTCAATACTTTAATTCTAATAATGCTGTTCAAAATCAGAAAATTTAAGTTATAAAAGTACACTATCGGGGATGTCCTAGTTAGTTACAATTCTTAAACTCAAAATTAAGAAAATTTGAGGAAAGCTATGTACGAAAAGTAAGTGTGTTATTTTTCTACATTGAGCAGAACATCACTATTTAAAGTTCCTATTGAGCATTTGAAAGTCGAACAGTTTTGTTTCAACTCAACAACAATCCATTTAGAAATAAGATTTCCTTAGAAACGCCTCCATTGCAAGCGTTTGGACTGTTTTTCTTCCTCTGACTCAAGCGCTTTGATAGCCTAATAAACATTCTTTCTAATTATGTTTGTTTGTAGTTCATGTTTCAGGAAAGTTAACATTAGATGTCGATCAACTGAAATTTTACGTCTCTTCGTTAACGAATAGCCATTAAAACGGAAGTAGAAACGAAAACAGGTATTTCTCCTTATATAAATAGTCTACCACGTTAATTAGCAGTGTCAAAGTAATTTTCCATTTGACTGTTGCCGCTGTGACGATGAAATGTATACTCCTTGTTACAAGTTTTCTTGAAAGTGCTTTTTGCAAAGAACGTTCTTACTTTTGTTTACAAACGACTCAAAATATACATACACATCACAAAGAGGAAGAAAGCAAGAGGGATAGTGTTAAGAGGGAGAAATCTCTTTCCTGCTGCTCCAAAGTTTATTTTCAGGGATGAGACATGCAACTACTGTTACTGTCAAAGCAATGTAGAGTGCTCGTTAGTTGCTCATATGGTAACGGTTGTATCGTTAGTATATTTTGTGCTTAGATACCTAATTGTAATTCTATAATTATATGTAAATTTTCATGGATACAGTAGCTCGACTTTGTAAGTAGGTATTGACGTTGGAGCGGAGTTTTAGGTAACATGTTTGCATAACAAGATGATAACGAATTAATTAAAACTTTTGTTGAAATCAAACCATTAAAATCGGAAATTGTTCTAAGTTTTATTTGAATTTCGTTCTTGTTTCTTTCGTATGAAACAGGTAACAAAATTAATATTACTGGCAGAAGACAAAAAGTAGTACTAGTTTGCTTTAAATCAACATTCATTATTTTGTGTATGCTTATGCGCAGGAACATCGTTCTAATGTAGGACGATGAAGTCACATGTATGAATTTATTTACTGCTTTTAGGTATCTATGGCTCAGGCCAAACACTCACTTAATATTTTAAAAAGCGTAGTGAAATATCTGCTTTCATTTCTGATTTCTCGGCTTGTTTTGTTTTCGTTTACAGCACTTGGTCCCTAATGTATTTGAAGGCCACGAGGAAACAACACACTTTGCCCATTTTTCGTCAAAATCAGATAAGAGTTCCATTTGTTTGCCCTTTGAGGGAGCTTCCTAACAAGCTATTATACATGAAAAGAATACGTATAGTCAGTCTTTTACAAGCATTTGTGTGTGTATGTGTGTGTAAAGGTATACGGAATGCTGATTATGAACTATTAAAACGCTCTCGACAATCAAGAAAATGGACAAAGCGCGTTCTTTTCCTGTGGTCTTCATTTGCTTTATGATTTTTTATTTTAAAACGTGTCCCCGGTGCGTGAGTGGTAACGCTCGCTGCCTTGTAATCAAGGGATTCCGGGTTCGATTTCCGGTGGGGACACAAGTGCTTCTGGGCCCACGTTAACTGTAGTTCCCGTCCTTATAATAGGTCCCGGTGCACTGTAAGAACATTCCGGTTATATTATGATTGAATATCTAGTTGCAACATACCATCAATCAATCAAATCAACAACACAACGAATTATACATATGTTGCTACTTTGCTGAGAACTAGTATTGAGAGAGTTCTAAGAACGAAAGACTAAATTAACAGTATTAACTTCTATTGTTGTCCTAAATATTCATACCACGTCTTCAACTTACTCGCGTGATGCTTCTCACTTACATACTTTTAGAGTTTACACCACAAACCGACTTACGTATATTTGCTACAGACTTGCAGTTGATCGATTGAATTTGTTATTAACGTACTGAACAAGCTAGTGAGTTTTGACGATGAGATCTACAGTTTTTGTTAAAGTGGGCTCCAAAACATAACATGCATCGTCATTTATTGCATGTTTAACATTCTGCATCGACTTACAATGAATTTCAACTTACGTCATACTTCGGACCATTTACTTCGTAGTACCGGGGAACTTAATTTACATTTACTATTTCGATTTTTGTAGTAGTTTCAGAATGTGAACATGTCAGTCCGCGCAAATGCATGTAGTATTTTGTTGGTAATGACGATCCTATATGCTGTATAATATGCGATACAATGAATGTAAAACACGGTATGCTTATGGGAATGTGATCAATATGGTCCAACATAGATTTCTATCTAGGTAAATTTGTTAGATCTTTCACCTAATAATTAATTGAAATTATGTTTTTTACTATAATTTTCCGAATGGTGTTATAACCGATTTTGAAAATGGTTTTCTAGAATTTTCTTATCAATAATTTACCTCACCTCTATTTTTGCATACCTCTTAATTGTCATAATTTGTCTTTGTCTGTCTCTCCCTTCGAACACAGGAAGTTCTTCGTTAATTAATGATGATATAGTCATCGATTTCCATTTTTGAAAATATATCTACTCATTTGACACCTTGAACAGAAATGTTGTATATCTATCATTTTCATCAAGGTTTAATTAAATAAGCTTCTATGAGTTTCCATATAGTATTGGCTCCATACATTCAATATACGTCAGTACAACATTCAGAACTGTCGCCAAGTTCGAATGAAAGCAAAGTGGAAGAGAAACTACACTATTCCCCTTCTTTTTTGTCTACTCTCTCACCTTTTTTTGCCTTATGGGGAGCTGTCAAGTCGGCTTCTCGTTCAATGAACTGTTCTGACAGCAATCAGCAAGAGTACGAAGACAAGTTCCACACGAACAACTTCTTGTGCTTTAAAACGAGCCACACTCTTTCGTCCTACCCTCCCTTCTTATTTCTCTCTCTCTCTCTTCAAAAAGTATTGGCTCATGCAGTGCTTTCTCTACTTTGGCTGCCTCCTTCCCTGTCCCATAGGCAACGAACATCTCCTAACCTTCGTTTTGTTCCCATCTCTTTCTGCTGGCACAAGTATTAATGTCATTAATTCAAGTGTAAACTCATTAGCCCAGTGTGACTTTACGTTGCCAACCAGAGCAACTGAAAATTGTGAAAGTAACACGAAAAGCTTTGGTGGTAACAATTTAAGTTTGAGATGAGGAAAGGAGGTGGGAGACTAGCCAGAAGTAAAAGAAGAATCACGACTAAAAGTGTTAAAAATTACGTTTAAACACGTAAAATAAAGAGACAAAAATTGTTTATTTATGTTATTTTCTAGGGTTTATGCAAAATTGGTTGATTATACAGTAATCTATTTTATTTAATAGTAAAATACAATAAAATTACTTTATACGGGATAATCAAGAAGTAATGATAAATATTCTAGGGGCGCATTTCCATCGACCAAACAAGAAAAGGTTAGATATTAGGACCTAAAATATGACGTTATTCAGACAACAACGTTACGATCTTGGTATAAAGTTTTATTATTTCAAATACCACTAAATAGTTTTATTAGATATCTTATATTCTCTGGTTATCATAAACATCACATGAAGCACAGGAGCACTATTTGTAAGCTCTGGATAACACAGACGATTAAAAAGAAAATAATGCAGACAGGTAAATGCGATGCAATAAAATGTTCAACGTGTTCATACTCAACAAAGAACACCCAATATCCAACATGGCATTCGGAAAATGTAACTTTATACGAAACTGACAACGCTGTCCAATCAATAACAATATAATTGCTTCAAATATCCACTTTAAGGATGTAAATTGACTTCCAGCAGAAAATTTAATGCACTGTTTCTGATTTCGTTGTAATAAGCCTATGTTGGACTTGAAATAGCTGTATCTAAAAAAAAACAAAGCGAATTTCGATACATGTGTTTTAATGATCAATGGCAACATGTGATAAGAATATTTACCATCACTTTTAAAATATCCTACATATTGAGAGGCACCAAATTCAACTTTCGTTCTGATGTTCTTTAACGGAAGCGAGAAAGAAGGGTCTTCAACAATCCTTCACTTCCTTATGTATCACTAAAATAAGACGATTAGCTTAGGCAGGAGATTATACACACCGACACAGTGCTAGAAGACACACAAACGTAGCTCCGGCATCGTCATAAATGATGTAGTTTTTTGACAAATAATTATAATCTGCTTAGCAAATCGCAATAAACGGTGTACGCAACAAATACATTTGAGTAAACTTTATAATTTTAGCAAGCATCCGTTAAAGAGATTTTAATGCTTGTATATTGCGAAATGTCAACTCTTTGACAACGAAGTTATTATGCAGAAAATCCCTTATAAGCCTAAGGTACAATCACGAATTACACTCAAATGTAATCTTGGATACAACTTCAATTGTGAATTGCTAAGCCGACACGTCTTAGATATTTATTTGTCGATATATTACTGCTTCTGGCTGCAAGTCTAGACATCTTTCGCTTTTATTTAGAAAAATCCTTTTGTTTTTGTTCTAAGTAATCAGCTCCTAAGTAATCAGTCTCCGTATTTTCGTAACACATTGTATGGTCATCATTCTCACACATATTCGTAAGGTTTTACGTTTAGAACCTACACATAAAATTTACCTAAATCTTTATGAATGTATCTTATTGACACATGCACTCACACATGAAGAGTAATTATTAATGAACAAAAATCATAGAAAAATAATTTTAAAAAATACGCTGTTAAGATCTCTTTGTCAGATCTCTCCGCACTACTGTAATAAAGTGTATCTCTGCATTTTAAAATTATTTTCACTACATTTCAAATGAATCGTCTCTTGATCACTATCTGTGTACGTTTCACTTACAATCACTATGTTAATTTTTTCTACACTTTTCTCACAAGTAAAAGTGTACACGTAGACTAATTTTGAACGCAGGAAATATGAGAAATAAAACACTGGCGGAAGCGAGAATCGAACCAGTGTAGTCTTTGTTTAATTCTATTGTTTTAAGTAACTTAATCACGAAGAATACATTAAATTTTGACACTTTTCCCTGTATATTGAAGAAATTTGAATCAAAAATGGATGATGAACCGCAGTTTATCAGGACAGAATGTGAAAAAAGATTATGTGAATTATTTAAAAAATAATCCTGAAAACTCTATGTGAACAAAAATAGTTCAAAATCTGCTTTCAGGAAGATCCTAAACTAGCATACTCGTGAACTTTGCACATATTTCTTGAGCACTAGGTAAGAGATTTGCACTAAAGATGTGTAGGGAAAGGAAAGGTTATTTGGTGATAATTCTTACGCGACCTGTCACCGAATAGACTATTTCACCTTTTAAAGCTTTCACGAGGTTTGTGTATTAGCACTAACTTTCCTGGCATTCAACCTATTTTCAATCCATGCCATATCCTGCTCTAACGAAGATAAGTTAATGGTCAGAAATCTAAGAGAAACGTAGTGTTTGTAATTTATGGGTGCGTTAATATTAAGTGAAATCCATGGAAAGTGCTTTAATGTTTACTTGCTGTGTACCATTCTGTGCACAAGGATCTGTAATATGTTTTACATGGCCAGGAAAGTTTAAAACTTCATCAGCGCTTTTTAGTACAGACCTTAAAGTTTTCAATCAATTTTAAGCTTGTGAGCTTTATCTAAAACTGTGAAAAGCAGATGATTTTCTCCAGGACTTCCAGAATTGAACGTCACTTCTTCAGACAATCATGATGATACCTGGATGTGTATGAAATGTAGATTTTCGTATTCACAGGATGACAAAAGCAAGACGGGTGCAAACTGGTTTCAGTACATCTTTTTCATGCAACCATTTCATGAAAATTGTCAGGTGCATGACACCGACAAAGCCATAACTATATTCATGTGTAACGAATGTTGTGAAAAATCCTCTAATAAATCAGAATGACACGTTTGTTTCATGCACATTTGGCTAGGCAAAGTTCTGGTTAAGAACTCAAAATGGCACCAAATAATCTACTCACTATCACCAAATTACCTACCACTATCACCAAATAACTTTTTTCCTTTTAGTATTGTTTTCATTGTTTGCTTTTTTTAATTATGGTGTGTTTATTGTAACTTAGGAAACTAGTGGAAAATATTGCCTGGACGGATTATTTTGTATACATAAACATAGTTTAACGATTACTTTATTTTCCTTTTAAAAATAATTTAATATAAAAATATCACCAAATTACATTACTTTAGACTACAAAAAAGTGTAAAATATGAGTGTTATTTTTCAAAGGTACATAGTTTGAAAGTTAAAAGAACTGGTATAAGTTTGCAATTTACTGTTACGTGCTTGTTATACTGCAAAGAATTCTGAATTTGCAAACGGCCAAGAAGAAAAGCATAAAAAGTTCTTGTTTGTCTATCGTATTGGATGCAATAAATAATCAATTATAAATCACACCACAAGCAAGATAACTGCGACAATAAGTTGATATAATTATGCTCAGTTTCAGCTTATCCAGCATAAAACGTCAAATACAAATTTCTTTACATCATTGTGCTATATGGAAAAGATAAGATTTTTGTTCTTCAAGCTTGTGCCAAAAGAACTTCCTCGTATGGAAGTACTAAAGAAGTGTCTTTATTTTGCTTCTAGAGATGTATAGGTTTGTTCTATTACGCAGGCTGAAACGTGGGTAGAGCGAACAGAAAGTATAGCAAAGAACCTCCTTCCAGCTCCCCTTGGCCTACACGGCATGGAGTGAGGAGACAGAGGAAGAAACGTATTTATTTTCATCTGACTCTATCTCAATGTTTGCCTTGCTACTCTTCAATAAAACGCGACTCAGCAGATCAAAGGACAGCTTTGCAATGTGTCTCTCTATTTTTCAGTCAGATGGCCCTGCCGTCGGGAGTCTCCGCTCTCTGTAATTTGATTCTAATTCGTCTTGGAGGCAGAACGGACACAAGGAAGCCAGCGTAACGGAAGAAACACAGCCCGCTATGCCTTTCTGAACGAAAGTAATGGTCTAATTTTCCTAAATGTTTCTTTTCCCAAAACACATTTTCTCGTCTTCTTTTCTAGTTCTTTTCCCCTGTCTTTACTTCCGTTCTCTTTTATTTTATTCCAAAGAACAGAATTCAGCGGTTCTATTTGAATGACGGCGAACAGAAAGACAAACGGAGTAGGAGATAAGAGAAGAATGAACTAGTTGTATTGTAAAGAATATACAGCTGCATCGTACGCTTTGTATTATTCACTGGTAAGCATTTATATACAAAAACGAAAAGACTCCTAAACCAAACTTACAAACACACACAATGTTTCTGTTGGTCTTTTATTATTTATACCTGTCAGTAAATTGTAACACAACGGTTTGCTTTAGACGATACCTCGCTGGAATCTTACCTTAAGTGGACATAACAGTTTATTTTCCTAGCATTAAATCGGTAAATACTGGCTTACCATTGTAGAAAGGCAATGTCAAAGCAGAGGTGAGTAGATTTACTATTAAAAAGGCCAAATCATTAAATTCCCTCAGCGCAACGATCGTTTCTACAGTTAAAAATGCGTGGAATAGAAAAGTGCGTGGAATAGAAAAGATAAAAGCGTTCAGGCAATTTTATTATGAGTACTACGCGAGGCTGAGAAGTTTGTCTAGTCCGCATATACAAATTAAAAGTTTCCAATTACTATGCATTTTATTATGAGTAGATAAATTTAAGAATATTCACTTTTACCAATGAGAAAACTTTGAAATTAACATATTAGTGAACTACTATAATGAAACTCTAACAAAGTTTATATTAGATATGTCTTTGCGATAAATGATGAAGTAACTATAATTTACAACTTTATGATTTTTTAATACTTTTGTCGGAAAATTGCTTGTTTGATGATTCTTTAAAGAAATAAATGCAAAATATATTGATTGATAATCCATACCATTAAACTAAAATATTAATTATTTAGATTATATATTTGGACTTATCAAACTGAACTGTAGCGAATATGTTCCTTAATGTCTTAAAGGGGAATGAACTGAATAAATTGAAGAGTGAAAATGTTAAACGTTCCAAGTGCCATTGTTTGAAGAAGAAAAAAACACTTTTGTCTACAAACCTCTGTCAATACGGTAGGAAATTTACATAATTTTCTCCCCAGGTATGAAGGTAATGAGTTGAAAAACAAACATTTCGTGTGCTACAGTAGATGAGTACTGCAAAACAGTTTAGAAATGACCGCAGTTAACAAATTTTGTTGCTCATTTACAACGCACAAAGGATCTGTAGAAGATATTCCTTTAAAATTTTGCGCCAATTCTTTTACATCTTTCTCTTTCCGTTCAATTTAGTTACACTCATGGTCTTTAAGAACTTTGCTTCAGACAGGGATAGGGAAAGAAATTGCATGAGGGCCTAATTTCAAAATTCTATCTCGGTATTCGCAGACGAAGCCCAAAAAAACGGTATTCGCCCTAAAAAAACAGCCAGGTAGCTGCGATCGATCCCAGGACTTTTCAATATGAATTCAACGTTCTATTACTTAAACTATGGCTGCTCAGTATCTCTAGATGTCTTTCACACACACAAACACACACCTATACATACATACATACATACCCTCACACACACATAATGTGAACTCATGCATATTTTATATTGTAATGTTCGATTATGCCGTGCAGAAAGGCGGGTTAAACTTTATCGCCTTTCGTTCTTAGAATTACAATCTTCTGCGCACGATATTTGTGCAAGAAATATCCTATTAATAGATGTGAGGCATTGCACTTCAAAATTGATTTGAAAACTTCTTAAATGATTTTATTAGTCAACTACGACCAATCCTTACATAACTTTTCGAAGTCCGTACTATGAAACTTATCAAAATTTGATTCTTGAGTAATGAAAAGAAAAACGAAAACACACACACACACGAACAAGAGCTTAGGTACGGCAATCTGAGCTGGTAACGAGTGAATCTTCAGGTGTTGTATTTCGAATGTTACTACACTAATCAAAGCAAAACGGAATTTCATGTAGCTTCAAATGTGTTGTTTTACTCAAGTTAAAGTCTCAATGACTAATATGAATATTTATTATTCTATTATTTAGTAGGAGGGGAGACGGCACGTGCGTAAGCCATAGTACTGTTACCGCTCATACAATTCATTTTATCTATCTATTTTATCTAGTGGGGGGAGGAGTTAGCAGGTGTTTAATCGTGTTACACAGATGAAGGATGACGTTCTTACTCACGCCTCTACTGGGTACAAGGGTGATTAAGGTAGTAGCTAGGGCCTTAGTTTACGTACTAATCTGACATTTGTCTGATAACACTGAAGAAAAGAATGGAGAAGCTCAGAAAAATGACTCCAATCAAACTAGTTCTAAAAATCATTGTAAAATAAATTATTTTCTAATTTGTTAATGTCCTATTATAGAACTAAAATTAATATTTCAATATATTTGCATTTTATTTGACATAAAGAAAGAATAATCAGTTTTTTTTAATTTAAATTTTCACTTGTCTGCTTCATCCCTTGTTTCATCAGAAATCAACTTATTAAATTGGGATGCGGGTTGCGTCGGTTCATAATATGCATACATATATTTTTTTTAATTTCAGATGTTTTCTGTCCGTCCTGAGCCGAAGTTGCGTAAAGGCTTTAAAAACTAAATTCAAAATGTAGTGATATTTAGTGTTATATTTTTAGAGCTCTTTTACTTTCTATATTTATTGTACATATTTATTATAGTAAATATATACTTATAGGATAAAACGAAAGTGAGGGAAGATATGTGTTAGGGGTAGATGGTGGTGCTGTTATAAGAAGAAGAAGAAATGCGAGAAATAAAAGAAGCTACAGCAAACATCCAGCAATTACTTAGAATTTTCTCCGTTGGAAGTTCACAATTCGATATCGAGAAGTGACCATAATATAGGATATCTAGCCCATAAGGACGATGATAAGAGAAGATTCTTCCTTTTCTTATCAAAAATTGACGAAATGGGTCCTATTTTTGTAGTAAACGAGAAGAGACACCCAACAGATCAGGGCGATTTTGCTGGTTCAATTGCTACTGAACGAAGAAGAAGGATGAAAAGAGGAAAGTCTACGATGCTAAAAGATCCTTGAAATGTACAAGAAGGAAGTAAAGAAGAGAAAGAAGGTAGGAGAAAAAGAAAGTTATATTATTTCCTTCATCTGCCAAGAGAGACTAAGTTTACGCGGAAAATGAGAATGGCGGGAGAGCGCGCAAACGAACGAACGATGGGAAGCGAACAGAAAAACGAGTTGCATCCGGGCGTCCTTGAAGAAGGCGTCAAATCCACTTCAATGTTCCTTATCACGCTCTGCCAAACGTTCTCTCATCACGCCACTTTCCAGCTTTACGAGGATGCCACTGTAATAATTGTCCAGGGATAACGAGAAATTCCACACACGTCGTAGGATGTGTGTCATCTCTCTCTCTCTCTCTTGACCTCTATTACAGTGGCATCCACGTTTAACTTCAGTGGCCGACTATCTTCGATTCTTTTGCTCTTTCTTTCTAAGAATGACTTTAATGGAAAACAATGTTTGGAAATGACTCTCCGTTTCCTCCTTCTCCAAGCTTCTGTCGGTTACTACGTGACAAACTGTGCCTTTCTCCTTCTCTTCGTTAGACTTTTCCAACTATTGTCACTGAAGTAGTCAATCTTTTATTATTATTCAACTTTCACTTTTAACTGAGATTACTGTGATTTACACCAAATCAGTAGTAAAGGATGTTATTTATATGAATTGGACTATTTTATGTTTAAATGAAATCAATTTTATAACTTTCTTTTAGTGTAATTTAACCACTGATTAGTACTGAAAGCATGATCGACGATAGTATAATTTTTGTACTATTAAACGGAAAAAGTACTTAAGAAGAAAAAAACATACATATTAAAAATGTTGCACTTCAGGAGGCACTACTAATTACATAATGCCCATGATTTTCCGCATACAAATATAAAGTGTGTTCTTAATGTTTATACGAAAGGAAAGAAATACAAATTATAACGATCATTAGCCGCTGAAGCAATATCTTTTAACTACTGAAGGGTATAATATACCAGTATAAAACTGCTAAGCGCCATTGTCCCTTGTTTCAATTTTATGTAAAATAGCGTTCAGTTATTGGTATGTTGACCACTACGTATTTTATGTTTCTTGTAACAAATGTATATTTTGCATAGCATGATTAGTATGCCTGTAAATATTTTATTATACTTGTACCGATAATAATTGTTTCCCTTGACATGCTCACGCAGTCTGTTTAGGTGCTCTTTCATGTGTGACGCTTTTAGCGCCTCGTGGCACTACACCAGTGAACAGAGGAGAATATACAGATTGTTCTGTCTGTGTGTCCCTCCAAGATCTCAGTAACTACAAGTCAGACAGAGATGAGTCATACACCGTTAAATTCCTCGTGGTCTGAAAGGGGGCGAAAGGTATGATTTTTGACTATTCTTTTATAGTTCTTAAATAAACATTTGATTTTATACAGGGTCATTTTTGGTTTTGCATGTAAAACCATTACTTAGCTTGTTTAATTCTGACCATATATAATTCCTTACGCAGCACAAAGCATGTTTCCTCAACGGTTGATCCAAGTCCTTAAAAGAAACTGGTTATATTGAAGACCAAAATTAAGAGAATTGGAAGTTCGGGAGTGAATCTCGTAAATAGATCGGCAAAACTCCTAAAGTCCTTTCTATCGAATCCAGCAGTAATAAGTTTTACCCTTCTTATTTCTGAGAATTTCATAGTTTTCTCCTTAGCTCAGAATTCAAAGTATGATGTTCAGTTCTTGAAAAAAATCCATGATCAAAAGTTCTATATTTCAATTGAAACATATTAAGAAATATTTTCAATAAAGAAAGAAATTTGAGATAAACAAATCTAGAATCTTTAGAAAAGTGAAAGTTAGGGTTTGTTGATAAACTGAAAACCAATGTTTGAAATATAGTTGATAAAGTTGTTTTACTTTAAAACGGAAAGGAAGCTTTAAAATAAATTTAAAAATTCGGTCTTATGTCGGTCACTAATATCCTCGTGCGCATTTAAATGTATGTAGTAAAAGGAAGGTGTTACCCTGCTTTATAAAACCAAAAAATTCACGTTTCGTTTTGCCTTTTATTTCGTCTGAAAGGTCCTCAGCAAACCAAATGATACCAAGATGGGATTTTGGTCGCGCCGTCGTCGGAGCCCCGTTTAGTAGTCGGGAAATATAGTAGAGGGAATGTCGGCGCCGATCCATGTGGCGTTTTATTATCGGACAATTTTTCACGCCACCATCGATCCCCTGACTTGCCGGCACTGGGGCGAAACCCCGCCTATCCCCCGCCGGTCGACGTAAACTCCTTGTCGGGATTTCTCAAAACCAGACGTCTTCTTGCTCGTCGGTCTGATATTTGCCAACCAAATGCCGCCGTCGAGGTGATGTCATTTAGCTTCCTGGGCACCGTAATTTTTTTTTCATTGATACAATAAATCTTTGTATTCATAAACGTTGGAGCTCGTACTCTTAAGAAAAGGCTACAATTGTCAACTGTCAGAACATAATACAAAATAATAAACAAAAAAATAGTACAATTAATTTCAACTACAAATAACCCATTTGTTATACTTGAAAGGACTCAGTCCCTTAATTCAGCTCCATTTTAAAAATGTTCGAAACCTTCAGTACACTCACAGAGACAGTTGTGCAAATTATTTAACGCACACTTAGAATTAATACTATTCAGACTTTGAAGTTTGTTTCTCTAATATACATACTCTTGAGACAAGTGTTTTCTTATTCTGGTATTTCAGGTAGAGGAATGGTTGACCATGTCAAATTCGTTATCAGCTGTTCTGTAACCTATCATGAAAGCAGTGGATAAAAATATTTTATGCGCTGATATAACATTGTGATTATAAGTAACAAGCTACTTGACCTGAAAACTAGCAAAGCTTCGAAACCCAGGAAATCAACAATGTAATAGGATACAATGTGCTTAAGGCTCAATCACAGTGGGTTTTCCCGCCGTTTCCGTTTTACGTCAATTATTCAAAATTCATTGCAGATAAACAAAATTTAATTTTCACAGTCCAAAGTTAGTTTCGTCCTTCAATAACGGGTGCGATTAGTTTTAATAAAATATTAATAGTAAACTCAGGATTGTGTGCAAACACTTTTGGGACAGAATAATGTCCCAAAGTGTCTGCACACAATCCTGAGATTACTAGTACCATTTCTTTAAAACTAATTGTATCCGTTATTGAAGGACAAAACGTCTGTGAAAGTTAAATTTTGTTTACCTGCAATACATTTTGAATAACTAAAGTAAAACTAAAACGGCGGGAAAACCCACTGCGATTCAGCCTTAAAATATATCAACAACAAAAGAAAGGTGATAACTTAACAGCTAAAAGCGCTCCCTTCCCCAACAACTTATGCTATCGAAATATGAGACATTTGCTTCGTTATAGATGGCAGCAACTAAAGAAACATCAAGGTTTGGTTATGAAACACAAAATAGTTTGTTATCTCGCTCTCATTCATGAGAAATGTGATAAATATCTTCCATGTGTGTCTGAAGATCAAAATTAATGTTTTGTTTTTCACTTCTAGCACTGTAATTTGCATATAATGCGTTGAAGTACCATAAAGATTTTTATTTGTGTAATACATGTCTACATAAACCATAACATACATAAAATTATTAAGGTACTGTAATGCGAACTTATTGTAAAACAAACTTAACCATAAAGCGGGTGAACTATTGTATACATATACGGGCAAGAGGAGTCCGTTGGACCGTTCATTTATTAATGTAAGTATTAATATAATAAGTATTAACGTTTTGGTCTTTACGTAACTAGACGTTTTGTATTGGGCTGGTGCGAATGAAATGAATCGTGCCTATAAGGGCCAGAAAAATGAAAACTACGTTACCTAGTTAATCAACGTAGTCGTCGTCTGTAGCTGCGCACTCTTGCCATCACTCACGAAACGATTGGATTCCGTGACAAAAGAAGTCTGGAGTCAGTGATGCAAAGGAATTCTCAACTGTATGTTGCACCGCCCGAACATGAGGGAAGGTCTTCCCTGCCAAGAAAGTCAGTGGGAGAGAGATTGGGGAAATACGGCGGGTAAGGAAGGGTTTCATATTGAAACTCACTGAGAGACTGCACCGTTCTTTACGCGACGTGTGAATGGGTATTGTCATGTAACTTGCGGGCACTATGTCTGTTGAACATTGCTGGATTCTAGCGAACAACTGTGCGGTGCATTTCATGGAGTTCAGCATTGTAACGATCTGTAGTGATGGTTTCCCCTCACCTGAGAAAGACATCGTGGATCATTCGAGCCATAGACCACCATACCAACAAGACCTTCCGTGGGTGGAGAGGTAGTTTAGTACACCGTCCTGGACGTTAATCGCGATCCAACCATTGTTCTGACAGTTTAGGACTGTCACAGCAGATCCATTTTCCATCTGCAGTGATAATCCGATGCAGTAAACCTTCCCAATTATTTCTTACAACTGCACACCTCCAGATGGCGATTGTTGGGCCGTGTCAACTTATGTGATACCCATGAGTCCAACTTTATCACTTTACCGATCGCACGGAACCGCCGACTGAAAGTGGTATGATGCATGCCTAACTTATCTGCAATGACATGAATACTTTTCCGAGAGTCTGCTTCCACGGTGTTCCTGAGCATCTCCTCCGAATATGATGTTGGTCGGTGCCCACGGGACTCATTTTGCAATGTTGTGTCACCGGAACGAAACTTGATAAATTAACGACGAATGCTGCGTTTATTCCCCATTACTGTCCCAAATGCACTGTTAATGTTTTCTTGCGGTTTGCTGTGCAGAATGCCCCAGTTTGAATTCATAAAGAAAAATCAC
Source organism: Lepisma saccharinum (assembly GCA_022664845.1). Classification (NCBI taxonomy): domain Eukaryota; kingdom Metazoa; phylum Arthropoda; class Insecta; order Zygentoma; family Lepismatidae; genus Lepisma; species Lepisma saccharinum. The sequence continues at coordinate 52,254 of JAGDQP010011109.1, forward strand.
TCGCAGTTGTGTGTTCTCCATGATGCACTTTCATACAACCCTGTTCAACAACACACTGTCTTCTGACTGTCTGGGTATCCCAACCTGCTTGCTGGACGTATACAGACTTTGTGATGTTAGACGCGTGACCTCAGTCGATTCCTGTTGTGTTACTGAAGTGTATTTCCCACTAGACGTCAAAGGGGTCATTTCCTTCGCACCAACCCAATACATACTCCAAATTGCACATATTTAATATCAACTACGTGTTTATTAATTTTTAAAGTTCAAAATATTACAAAGTTCAATTTAGTTATTCATAACATATAAATTTGCTATTGTAATGTAAGTTGTCATACCAAATACCTTACATTATATAGCGGCTATAAAGTAATCATGAGCTGAATCATTACACACATTACATATTTTTGCCACTATTTCCTATTGGTAAAAAATTGTTCACTTGATTATTTATTATAAGACTCTTCAGTAGTTTCAGGAATCGCAAACTACTTCATCCAAACCGTTAGTAATTTCTTCCAACACTTCGCAAAACCGTTTTTCTGCATGTCATTGTATCATGGAGTTCAACATTACACAGCAAATTATACGTAAACTTTCGAGAGAAAAGATATAAACAAGGTGGAAACTAATACTTCAGGCAGCACAAATAGGTGGCCGATTCTAAAGCTAAGACATTGAGACATAAAAGGTACGCTATAGCGCTACAAAAATCTAGTTAATATATTGAAAAATAAAAAGATACCAATAGTGTGGCCTCGGTTGTTAAACTGGAGCGTGATTTCTTCAACTACGCGAACAAGTTGTGCAGTAGTATCATGTTTAGTTCTGAAGCCAAATTGGTGATTAGGTAGTAAATTTCGAGCTTGTACATGTTCTGATAGACGGATGTGAATTAATCGTTCGAAAACTTTACTAATTGTGCAGAGCAAACTGATTGGACGATAATTTTGTGGGTAGAGTAGATCTTTACCGGGCTTGGGTATGGTTGCCACTCTTGCTAGTTTCCATTGAGGTGGAAAGTAACCATATTGGAGAATTGCATTAAATATTCGAGTGATCAAGACTAACATTTTCCTTGGCAGATGTTTGAGCGCTTGTGGAGAAATTCTATCAGGTCCTGTAGCTTTACGATTGTGAAGTCTTTTGATAGCATGTTGTACTTGACGTGGTGTAATTAACGTTGCAGGGTCGAAAGGTTGATCAAAAGTTTTGTGATTTAAATAACGATGAACTTCTGTGCAACAGTAGTTCATTTTTCCAAAAGATATACAGGCATCCTACAACCACTCACCC
>JAGDQP010011110.1:0-53904 GCA_022664845.1 Lepisma saccharinum
AAAAAAGGGTTATGTAATATTTTACTTCTGAGTATTTTCCAATTATAAACGTTTAAGCCTCATGCCATCTAGGATTTTGGAATTGAATTATATCAGAATTTCTCTCAGAATACTGTACACTGAATATTACATTTGACGAAAATTGCATTCGTGCTAAACGTGCAATGTGCACGTTTGTTCATGGGATAACTGTATCCTGCATTGTAAATTTTTCTTTCGTTGCAGCAAAATACATTTAAAAAAAGAAACAAATAAGACATTACACGCTATGTATGCATACTGCAGTCTGTGGGACAACCTCAATATTTTAGGTCAGCACAATTACATTCGTTCAACTGTATTCTATTTGTAGATTTTTTTTAAAAAAATACGAAAACAAGCAAGTGTTTTTAAGTACGAAAACCAATGATATCACACTGTATTCTTGTAACATTCCGTTGCAGTTGGTTTGAATTTATGTAATCAAAAGAAATAATTATATTATTTTTATTTTACCTTGAATATATAGCTACAAGATGAATTAATAAATTCCAAGTCACAATACCTGTTTAGCCGGATGTAATTTCTTTCCTGAACAAGAGATGTACCAAGGAGAATAATTGAAACAAGTTCACTTTATTTATTTTTTAAAGAAAAAGTTAAACTGAACATCTTTCAGTAATTTATTTAAATCAATTTTTGTTTGCATTTTCTTTCATTACAAATTATATAGCAACTACAAGAACACCAACAACTATTACAACAACAACTACTGCAGAAGAGAGCTACAGGGAACAGAACATATAACCCGAAAGAACTGAGTGCAGAAATAAATGTTTTATTTTCACAGTTGTCCCGTCCCACACATTTAAACTTTATAAAATAAGATTTAAAATACATTTACGCAACAATTTACTATTGATGTAGGGTTTACACACATATAATAGCTTTTAAAATAATAGTTATCTTTTATGCATTCTAATAAATAATGCAAAATATTAACAATTTCAACAAAAACCTGTATTAAATCTAATTAATGACATATTGTAACTTGTAAGAAATTCCATGAAATGGTGCCAAGATAATTCAATAATACAAAACGACGCACTTGAATTATAACGTCATTTCTTGTAATGGTTGTACCTTTAAACTAGATACGCATTAATAAATTTATTATAAATTTTAGAGCGAAACTCGTTCGTTACTGCATTTTTTTACAACTTTCTCTGGTGAAGCCATGAAAACACCAACTGCAAGGGTTACGCTCCTTTTATGGGAAACGCTTTGAGGAGTAAGGCTTGGTGGATGAATTGAAGTTGGTCTAGAAGGCTTAAGGAATACTTTATTCTTTACAAAATTAGGATCATTACAATTTTATGTCCTAACCATTTATTTAGGTGTAATTGTAGAAAACTTAAAATATGAATGTGATGAGGCGTACACGCGAACAAACGTCTATGTGACATTTTTTAGTAAAAATGGAGTTATTTACGAAACAAAGATCTCTTGTGTGTCCTTGATATGTATCTGTACTTGCTTTGAGCATATCGCAACAAATAGCTTCGGTATTTAGAACTTTCTGGAGCGAGATGCACTAGAAAAACGTGGAACAAAAGTCTATGTGACATGATCTTCCCGCACACATAAACACTGTAGGGATGGGCAAAAATGGCGTAACCGCTAGTTTTTTACTGTTACTGTGGCTAAATTGCTATTACTGCTACAACTGATGAAAAGTAGCAAACACCTACTGTAACTTTTCTCCAAACTTCGCGAAGGGTATAAAGAACAGCACACCGAGGTGCAAGCAGGTACAAGCTATTAGGCCTACGTTATTTCTAGGAGTCATTTTGGGAAGGAAATATCGGCCACGTGACACCACATAATTTTACTCATGGCCGAGTCATGAAGAAGTGCTCCATAAAGATAACAGACAAGCCTCCGCTATAAAGTGCCTGCTTAGAACTGTGGTTACTACATCGGACAGCTAATTCGGTGACCCGGGTTTGGTTCTCGGCGGGGTGATTTCTTGTTCATACTTTCTTTTTTATACATATACACATTTTCAATTTATATAAAGTTAACTAACCATTGGTTAAGTTAGGTTAGGTGAATGCAGGCTCGGTGTTTTATTTATTGACCACGCGATTCACTCTAATTCACGGCAACGGTAACAGTTGGTTCTGGCGTCCAATTCTGAGGCGATACGTTCTATCCCGAACGAGTCGTCATTTTCTGTCTGTCCATTATCAGCAGAAACAAACAGGACAATATTTTCCTAATGTTTATTTCCATTTTGTGCGCACCGGTAACGTCACGGTCTTATGATCGCATGTGTAGGTACACGGGTTTGAAGCCCTCAGCTCAATGGTAGAGCGTTGGCTTGGCATTCGGGAAGTCGTTGGTTCAATTCTAGAGACCGACCGTCCTGCCTGATTTTTTCAGATGATTTCCTGTCACACTAGGACAATGCTGGATGGTACCCTTAACTTATACCCTGGCTCACATCTTACCGCATCCTTTCCCATTCCCTATCCCGGCCCGAGTCTTAGATGCCTGAAGGCCATAAATAAAATATTCGAATTCGAAGTTGTGACTGAAGATTCCCAGGGCCTCCCTTAGATTCCCCAGGGGTATGTCGCAATGTTACGCAGTGTTCGATTTGTACCAGAGGATGGTTGAGATTTCTCCCTCTCTGCGAAAATCTTCCTTGGCTCTGTTTACACAGATATATACCTCTAACTTGGGATACGGACGATCCGAAAGTATCATTTAATACATATCTCAGTATCCCCCTCCCCTATCTAGAAATTGTACAATTCGAACACTGATGTTACGGTAAGCAAGGCTTTGGCTGATACTTTCCTTATCTTCTACCTGATCATCCCGACCTGAACAGTTATAATATGAACTAGTCTACCAAGTCCTAGCGGCAGTCTATCACTCTACTATTCACATAACAAGCTATAGAAAATTAAGTTAGTCAAAAATGGAGCTTTTGCACAGTTTCTTTTTAATGGTAACAAGTAACTCCCATTTGGAAAGCTTTTTTTCCAAAGCTGTTGTTTTAACAGATATTTTAAAACAGAAATTACTGTTATCACTGCTACGAAAAAGTAACTGTTTTTAACAGTGTGTGGGATTAATAAAAAAGTCTATGTGACATCATTCAGCGCCACACCGCTCTAAGGACAAGTTTCAACTTCTCCGTTTTTTCAATACAGGCAAAGTGTAACATATGAAAATGTGAATTACTGTATGTAGTGGATTACTGTACATGTGACGGAAGCATGCAGTGAGGTGGGTGTCAAGCGGCGAGTGATGTGACTTCTAGAATGTGGTGGTGATTTGGGGGAAGAGAGGAAAGGTAGATACTGAAAAGGGTGATAGAGGGGTTGTCGATTAGTTACGGGCAAAGATGATCATGTTACGTGGCATTATCGTATGTCGGATAATCTTCATAACGACTTGTGATGTAGCTTGTGGGTAAGGTTTCTAGATGAAACAGGATATTGGGAATAGTGACTCGTGCGTATAGGTCTGCTATTGGGCTGGGGAGTTTGATTCCATAAGCAATACGGAATGCGTGACGTTCGAGAGTTTTGAGCTTATTATAGAATGATGATGATGATGTAAGCCAAGCTGGGTGTCCATAAGTCTTAGAAATATTTTGTACGTATTGATGATAGTGGTTGGTGCTAGAAGCCATGCTGTACCTGTAAGTCTTTTAAGGAGATTTAGACGGTTGTAAGCTTTCTTGAAGATCTCTTTTAAATATGGTATCAATGTAGGATGATAATCAAAGGTAATGCCGAAGTATTTGCCAGTGTCTGATGGTTTGGTTTGTTTTTGTAAAGTTTCGAAGTGTTTCGTTGAATACGGGAACGTTGTTTTGGTGGTAAGAATGCTATTGATTCTGTTCTAGCTGCATTGATTGTTAGTTTCTAAGTAGAGCACCAGTTGGTGAATGTTGCTGTTTGCATTGTACGGTTGATTTGCTGAATGCTTTGTTTGAGACAAGATTAAAAACGCTGTGTCACATGTATATTGATAAAGGTGAACACATACTAGTAAAGGTGGAAGGTCTGTACAATACACTATGTAGAGCAAGAGAGAAATAACTGATCCATGTGGAACTCCTGTATGTAAAAATATGGGGAAAGAAATAATATGGTTAATGATGATGTATGCGAGACGTTCGAGGAGGAGTTGCAATTGAATATGATATGCTATTGGTAGATAAAAGTTAAGTAGTTTCCAGATGAGTCCTGCGTGCCATACTTTGTCGAAAGCTTTTTCCAAGTCAAAATGGACGAGTCATCACGGTTGGCATGTATTGTAATGGTTGGTGATATGAGTGAAAAGACGGAGAAGTTGGTCCTGGATACTTTAGCCGGGGCGGAATCCTGCTTGGTGTGTTGGTAAAAAGTTTTGGGTGGATATGTAATTGTTTTAATATAATTCGTTCAAGAATCTTGCTTAGGGTGGAAGTGAGTTGGATGGGTCGGTAGGACCTTACTTTGTCAGGAGACTTGCCGGGTTTGAGAAACATTAAGGTTTTAGAGGTTTTCCACTGTGCTGGTATGTTTCCTAATCGTAATACAAAGTTGTAGATGACTGTTATAAGTTGGAGTAGGCGATGAGGTCCGTCCTTGATATGTCGGTATGTGATACCCTCCTGGCCTGGAGCGGTATTTTTCTTTCGAGCGGTGGTGTTGACTATTTCTTCGATGGTGATTGGTTAAGTGAGCTGCTTGTCTTCTCTGAAACGATGATTGGGTTTGGTTGTACTTCTGGTGATGTAATGTTGAGTCTGTTTACTGAATGTGTCCTGGCGATAATATTCTGCTGCGGTATGAGAATTTTCTGTAGATACTTTGCGAAGGCATTAGCATTTTCCTTATCAGTTTGAATCGGTTGATTGTCCTGAAGCAATGGGTATATGTTGTTGTTTTTAGTGAGGAGGTTGAGAACGTTTAACCTGTGCGAGATATTCCGATGGTAATTTCGGCTTGTATGGCGTTGTTGTAGATGTTTGGATGTCCTTTGGTAAAGCTGTCTGAATGGTTTCGGTGATGATTTGTAGTGTCTGGTATAATTCTTCCTTATTAGTGGGTTCCTGCACTGGTTCCAATTGGCGAGATCGAATCTGGTGATGGTTCGAGATGGAGATGGCCAAGGGCGCCGATTTCTCTGTAACTTTGGGAGGGGGAGCATTCAGATATTTTTTTGTTTCCAGGGGAGGGTCTAAGAAGGCACATATGCTACAAATCGAATTCAGATTTTGCCAAATATTGTATATTCATAAAAGGACACATATAATACACACATATAATACATATAGTAATACATATACGTATACATATAGTCATTATGAAGGCTTCCTCAGGCCCAGGCCAGCTATTACAGAATTTAACAATGCTTATATAAAGTTAAAAAAATTCACTAAAGCATATTATGTTCTAACTAATAAGAACAAAGTTTCTGCTGTTACTAGAAAATAAACTTAGGAAATAACATAAACTAATGTTAGTCTATGCAGAGGAGTTATCCAGCTTTCCCAAATGTGGTTCTCTTTCTGTTCGGCTCACCCTTCTTCCGCGCTACTGCTTTATTTGACAAATATATTTTTTTTAATTCTTAGTTTTCTTGGTTGGTCAGAACTGGTTCTATTCAGCAAAAATTGCTCTGTTTATGTTGCTTTATGATGTATCCAACGGTAAAGCATGACTTTCCAACAAGCTTGGCTTGCCTGACCCCGTGTGGATTGCTTCGATACACTAAGTAGACTGCTCTTGTACACAAAAGGATACCTAGAACATTTATTTCGAGAGTAGTATTGGGTTGTACAAATACTGTTTTTTGCGATGAATGTACGTAGTCGTTACTCTTTCGTTGCCTGTTACCTTCCAGGTGTATCGAGTGGTAGTTATTTCTTAAGTATTCTATCTAAGGTATCCAAATTATCATAAAAGGGCAAGAGATTTCGAAATGGTCCATGTTTTACATGTGATAGTCTGATTTCCTCTTTGTCGAATTTGTCCAAATACTTTTTTATTCCGCAGTATATAGTTTCCCTATCCATAATTTGTATTAGAAACTCACGGAACGTCAAGATGTCATTTTCGAAACATGTATATTTCTGGTATGAAATAAAGTACTTGTTCAAACTCAAGGTATTTTAGAGTATGAGAGTATTCATTCTATAGTATTTATTGCATTGTATTGTATTTATTTATTGTATTTTATTTGTTCAAGTAGATACTACAAAATAATGAAACACAGAAAAAACTAATACATCATATTAACCTTGCAACCATTTTCATGGCTGCGTGTCAATAAAGGTACCATGAGTCTCTTATTTATTTACACATAAAAAGTACGACATATAAAACTATCAGAATCAAACTATCTTCCTCTTTCACTCTCACATGTAAAGCACACCATATCTGTTGTATTCTGAGTCTTGCAAATGAAGCTATTACATTGCAGACAGTATGCGGAGTACACAGAATTTCACTCTTCCATTTAATGACTAATGGACAAAAATAATATTTTGACTGTATGGGTCATTTTTGACCCAATCTTCCCGATCTTGGCGTTCCGAGAGATAAACGACAGAAAATACTTTTTCATTTTTTCTTTTTTATTTACTGAATGGTCTTTATCGATGTTATGCACGAAACTCCAGAATTCAACACAAGCAATGTACGAATTAACTCCTTTAGTCAGTCGAGGGGGTATTATACGTGATGTAATTTATGTAAGTACTGTAGTACATAAGTTTCAAGGAGGAATTTATCAATGAAATAGATTTTCCAAAGGGAGATAAGCTTAGTAGAAGGGGAAAACGAATGACTATGTACTGTAGAAATAGGACAACCGATTTCACCCTATCATTTGGGCCCCCCCAGTAGGGGGCCCACTTCAACTTTGGGATCGGCGCCCTTAGAGATAGCTCAGGTTGTTGGTATGGTTGACGGAGTAGAGTAAGTTTCATGCGTACACGGTCGCTTCCTACAGTATCCAGAATTTCTAAGTGAGAGCGCTGGACGAGGTTAGGGGAGAGGATGACTATATATGGGGTGATTTTTCGTAATCGGACAGATAGGTTTGGGTAATTGTTGTAGTTTGTCATTCGTATAGTTGCTGCTAAAATGATTTTTTTCTGTCTATCATATCTACTATAAAATATCTAGTACAATGATGAATGTTTTGAAGTTATTGGAGATATACTAAAAACTGTAATGGTATGGGATGACCTAGGCGAACATAGATGATGGTTAAGATTGCATATGGATTTCTAGAATATAATGTTGAGATGATATGCTCTGGTAATGCAAGCTGTGGAATAGAATGGAGGCGACGAGGTATTGATGGCTTGAAACCTAGCACTGCTCCTCCATTACTGGAATATTACTTGTCTGATGAATAAATTTACAGCCAGAAAGTTTACAGGATGATTGTGGTGGAAGGCATGTTTCATTTAGTAGAAAGTCTGTGATTTTTGTTCCAGCAATAAACCTTCAAATGATGGCTTATGTGTATTGAGTAAGTTAATGTTCAAGAGTAATATTACAATATCCACATCCAATCGTGTTGTCTTGTTGTCTCTGATTGATCCGAAGTCATGAATTTATGGTGCAATTCCAAAATTAATGAACGTATGGACCTGAGTATGTGGCATGAAAATTGACTTGGAAAACTTGTTTGACTGCAGTTTGAATCTGTTGTAGGATATGTGAACGATGCGCTAGTTGGATATTCTGGAGCATAAGGGTGGTGAATGATAACATTTGATCAAGAGTTGTGGGTTTGATGAGGATAGGATGGTCACTGATTGATATGGCAGCTCAAGTATAGCCGGGTACGTTACGTTATTTTAGCTTACGTTAGGTTAGGTATAATTCGTTTGTTGTAGATAATTTGATATGCCAAAGTCTAATAGCAATTATGTTGCATTTGTTTAGGTTAGGTAAAGTTAGGTTGCGTTAATTTGTATAAGCTACAGTATGATGTTTAAATGCAATAAAGTAATGTTTATTTAGGTTAGGTAAAGTTAGGTTATGTTGTATTGAGTTTGATATGGCACAGTACAATTAATTATTAATTTGAGCAACCCAGAATTGTCTCTTACGATCTAATTAAAGCTAATTCTACGTAAAGTAAAGTAATTACGAAGTTATGAGAATAAAAGTTCATTTTTTGCACGTACGAAAATCTATAAATTTGCACGTATGAAAATCTATGAATAATCTGTTCATCTGTTTGGAAAGATATTTGTTTCAAATCTTCTTTACCTGTTGTATAAACAAAAACATCCCTTTATTTGAATAAAGCTGTTTACAGTTGCTTTTGGCAAATTACTTTTCTTAATGCGTGGTGCGATGAAATCGGAATATACACCAAATGTAGCTTGTCTTTTGTTGGAGTTATGCTATACAAATTTAATTTTACTCAAGGCAGACAAAAACGCTTGATATTTTTGTAAGAATAATTACTTTTAAAATCAGCAATTTGTGAATGGAGATTAATACTGAAATGAAATGCGATATTATTTGGAACATGATATACATTGCTGGTATTTTATATAAATACTTTTGAGTTATTAGTATTTAATCCAACTAATATAATCCAACTAAGCTAGATTTCAAGGATCGGAATTGAGAGTAGCCACACCCATCGTGCGTCAAGCCTGGGTACCTTCAAGTAGGCACCTTAATTCAAGTTTGGCTTCGCATATGACGTCATCGGGAAGAATATACGAAAGGACCCTGAGATCATTGGAGTAAAAGTTGTTTCATGCTCAATATAGTATTAGCAGAGAGTAATAACGTGGAAAGTATCTGTATTCATAAAGTTTGATATTTTATACGCACAGCGATTACAACGTCTTATTATTACATGGCTATGTCATGGAGTTGATGGTGGACTCTAAATCGAACTACAAGGTCTCGTTTAGTTGATTCTGGTTAAGGTTTGGCATTTTTCACATCTGATGGGCATTGGTGGTTGCGTGCGGGGAGGCTCTTCACGGTGTCTCTTTCTGTAGATATAAGTGTCTAATGTGAAGAGGTCGTTAACTGTCTGGTGTGATTGTGTAAGAACTCTTACAAGATAAGTAGGACCAGCTTGGTATTTGGCAAGCTTTAATTTAGTAAAGTAATATACCTCCTATTTGAGGTATTCCGTAATTTCCTCGTCAGTCCATGAAGGAACAACGGCGCAAATCAAAACAGTGGTGGTGGTATACGTGGGCGATTGTTTAATACATTGATTGTTTAATCTAATCATGGTTGCAGATTTACCAAAGTTTTCTACAGTCAATTCGTTACGTACAGATGTCGCTAGGTTTGCATCCGATGATTTGATGAGCACCTCGTTTCGTGTTAGTATTATTTGAGCAATAGTTTGGCGTGGTACGTATTTACAGAATTGCATGAGAATTTGCTTCGCATTCTGAAATTTAGTCATACTTGCTTAGTACGAAGGAATTAGTAGTTGAACTGTTTGCTGATGTTGAGTCTTCAATGGTCATTTGTTCAGAATTGTTTACACTATCATTCGTTTGGACACGTTGTTTCTTACTAGGTTGTGAGTTACTTTGATTTCTGTCTATTGGTTTAACCAAAGTGCGAGATCGAGATGTTACTGTATACTGTCTTCTCGTGGTGATCAACGTTACTACGCAAAGCTAATGTCAGATAGCCATCCAACTTTTCCTAACTAGAAGCAGACGACTTTTACATCCTAATCAAATCTGACGTTAAAATGCAAAAGAATGATGCTATTTGAAACTTTCGACTAACAAGCATAATTAATACATTCTAATATAATGAGCTTCTATGCCTACAGTTGCCTCTGTGTAGGAACGAGACGCCGTACCTCAGTGGTAGAGTGTTAGCGTACCATTCGTTAGTTCGATCCCAGCGGCCGACCAACTCGATAAGTTTTTCCAGGGTTTCTCATCATTCACACGAGGCAAATGCCGGGATGGTACCTTCATCATATGCCCTGGCTGACGTCTTCCCCAATCCTTTCCCCTCTCCTATTCCGATCTGAGTTTTAGATGCTTAAAGGAAATATAAAATAATGAAATTCAATTATCTCTGTGTAGGGTAGTGAATAATTTTCTTAATCTTATCCTGTCTGCCATCTGTCGACAACATAGTCATTTAATTATGTTGTGAAGTGGTTCGTTGAGGTAAGTTTCGTGTGGTTTGTCGGTGATCATTCCTTCGTTTCTTCGATCATTCTCATAGATTTGTTTCTTCCCACATTCCACAGAAGTTGAAAATGCGGAGTTAATTTCGATAGAAGATTACTTGACTAAGTCCTCTCAGAAAATATATATTAAAAGAAACATTATCCATGGTATCAGTCCGTGAGTTCTCCGGTAAAATATTTAAATATGGATAAATGCAGAGATCCTTAACGGTGTTATTTCCATGGAGCATAAAGCCAATGTATTTTATGAAAAATAAAATTGACAAGAAATCTTACTATAACCTTACTTAGAATCAATTAATAATACGTTTAAAAAACAATGAAATTTTATCATTATTCACACAACTTATGGTTGCCAGCTACATGGCACGTTAAACATCAAGGCGTATTATAGAAAATATTATCTTTCAGATCTAGTTTAAAAGCACTTTTAAGAGTTGATTTTAGAGGACGTGCTGCACTGCAGATATTTTGATTCACCTGAATTCGCACTAAATGTAACAAATGGAAGTGTGATAAGCAGTCAATCTAGCATTGAAATGTGTTATCTGACCATTGCAAAAGCTTACTTTAGATTTATACCAAATATTAATTCAGTGTTGCCGAATTACATAGCTTATAGGTAGAAAGTTTGTATCGACAGTACTTTAGTAAATCTGACGTTAATACAGAATATAAATTTTTTTGTTGTATTCTATTCGCGATAGTGATAATCCTTCGCAAATCTTTGTAATCCTTCTTTCAATTTTCTTGATAATGTCTTTCAGAATCTTTGGTTAGGGAGACTTCGTTGTTTCATTTTTAAACTGTTATGAATGCCGAAATTTGTACTTTCTTGCTTTGACAATACAAACGGTAGTGTTACGAGGAAAATATTAAACTGAGCTCTAATAAAGTTCTGCAATAGAACGTAATAAATAAATATATACTATTCTTCATGATATATGTGGAAACATCTTACATACAGTATGCATATGGCTATTCTGACTAGCTAACATTCTTGGCTAAGAAAAATTCCACCTAATTGCAAGAGGGTGCGAGTAATATGTTTTGAAATGTCTTGAAGGAAAGAATTAGAGCAGGTTTCAGTAGTGATATGTTTTCTCTGTTCAAAATGGAGAGGAGTCAAATTTCGAAAATGACAATTCTTTTACCTTTTTGGCTTAGGTTCTAAGAGTCGAACAGAAGGGTACAAGTTAGTCACAGATGGGCTTCTTTTAATTAAGAAAATTAGCTTCTAAAAAATAATGGAATGTGTGTTTCGACATTTTCTCATTTTTCATTCGTCGCGGACAGGAACAGACTTTAACACTTAATGCATTTTTCTACTGCTACTACTACTACTAGTTTGGACTATATTATAACTACTAGTCTATTATTACTACTACTGCTACTATGTATTATTTCTATTACTACTAGGGGAGGACGTTATACACTGTAACACATACTAAACTTGTAAGTATAACTGAAATATTAAGTTGACATTTTGTCCTTCTATCAATATTCCAATGCCTTCTCAATATATGCAGTCGGATCATACTTTACTGACTCGTCTTAATAATTGCACAGAGATAATAAAAGTGAATGTTACACACTGGTACATGATACAATATACCTAATTAGAAGACATCCATCATGTACCAACTAGAATGATGTACAGTTCAACTCAATCAAATAATGCATTTTTTCCTGTGGGTAACAAATTATAGCCCATGTGGAGAAAAAATCACGCTATTGAACCCGATAATTTTTCAGTCTCTCAGAAGGATAGTATTATCTCTGGATCGTCAAAATTAATGGCTTCCAGAATGTTTTTTACCATGATATTCGAGGTATATACCTCTGCTGCTACCACCTCTATTACTACCTGGCATATTTTATAACTACTACTACCTTCATTCATACTTCTGTTTCTAGTACTGCTATATCTCCTTCTTCTCCTCTTCCTCCTCCTTCTTCTTCTACTACTACTTCTATTAGAACTACTACACTTTTCTTCCTCCTACTATTGCTATTACTGCTACTGCTTCTATTAATACTTCCACTTCTATTAGAATTACGTTCATTTCATCTTCCTACTACTACTTCTGCTAATTTTCTTACAATTATTCCTCTTCTTCTTGTTACTTTTAGTAAACTTTAGCCAGTCTAGAAACTTTGGACCTCGGTCCATCACGATTAGCCCTTTAGCCATTAAAATCCACACCCATAGCCCTGCCGGGACTAGAACCCGGGACCTTCGAGTCGTTGGCCTACGCCGTAGACCGCACGACTAGCCGGCCGGCTTTTCTTCTTACTTCTATGACTACTATTTTTTTAAATTAATTCCGTTATGACAAATACAATAATCAATTGATTTTAATATTTTTAAAAGCTTGTACGTGTTTATAATTATAACCAGACCCCGTATCCATTATATTCGTTATAATCAACTGATGAAGCCATAACTTAACTAAAATTAAGATATTCACTGAGTTTTACAAATCTTTTTTTAAGAAATTAACGAATCGTTAAATAACGTTAAGAGAATGATCCGCTTCATAAATACCAGCATCATATTTCGGCTTATCAGTAGAATCTTCACTTTCAGAAATGAATGACTCGAGAGATAGCGTGACGATTCAAATTCAAGTTAACGTCGCGGGGATCGATTTTCTTCCGAAAACTATTCCAGAAATCCACTTTCCGCAAATAGATTAGATATTTGTCTCCATTTGAAGTCCAGGTCGTTTTCATAAAAAAAAAAATCAGAACCTCAAAATGTTCGTTCCTCTTTCACTTTATGGTGTATTACTTTGATCTCTTCAAGTATCTTTATAATAAATACGTTTCTCTTATCCGAACTATTTTCACTTTTACAAATATCCACATTATAAATGAGTTCATAATATCGGTACAAATTTACTTTCATTTTATCATATATATCTACATCTCAAATTAAAATAGGAACTTAATATACATGCAATATTTATGAACAAAAGAAATTAACAATTTTCAATTATTATAAAAAAATAATTTTCGTATTTTAAACTATGTTGCGTGATTACCTTGACTTGTGCACTTAATCACACTTAATTTTGTGATAGAATAGAATTAAATCTTCCTGACAATGCTAAATTATAGTTACATATTTTGTTCCATTCTTGAATATGTACCAATTTTCTTACACGTAAAGAAACATCGATGATTACAGAATGCAATCCAAGTTATTTTTTGTTTGATCAAGAACATATAACTAACTCTTTTTTTATTTTCTTTCAGCACGCAAAAGAACCATGAAAATCTCTAATTTTGATTCAGATTTGAACACTCCAATCACTAACCACGTATTTCCAGAGAATATAATTCCGTTTCAGTAAACATAAATTACAATATATAAGTTGTCGTCAGTTATTGTAGAGGACACTTGAGAAAGATGGTCTTCTGGAATTGGATATCCGGAACTTCTTAAAGAGTTTATCAACTTCTTGAAGACTAAGATATCAATTACATGTTCAGACACACAAGTAAGAAAACAGTTGAAACTATTATGAACGCACGTAAAATATAACCATAATGCACCAAACTTTTGTTAAGGGAACGAAACGCTTCACACATTAGTAATCATACAATGGATATAGCTGTATGTAATATAATTGTATATATTATTGTTTAAAAAAAATAAACTCTGAAATGCATTTATAGACAAATTTGTTTTAAATATTTTAACAAGATATTTGCGGTTGAATAACAAAATATAATAAAATTAATGTTTTTAAATGTGAGAATGTTAATACCTTATAATATAAAAATAAGATTATGAGACTTATGCAAAGTTTAAATAGAAAAAATACTAAATCAATATTCATTATGGGAATTTTAATAATAAAAAGCTACCTGAAGAATGTAAAAGCTGTTTAATTTCTCATGATAAATGTTCATATAAATTATTTATGAAAATAAGATACGGAATAATTGTAATTAAATAATATTCTGACACTCATTGTAAAATAAAAAATTATAAACCTAAGATATATTACATGAGAAAATAAGAAAACATTACGACAAATAATTTAATAAGAAAATATTTGATAATAAATTCAGTATTTGTGTACATTTTAGTTTTCTTTAAATTCCGTCTCATTCCTTTGAATTATTTTATTAGGTATTTTAAAGCAGCCTTTCTCAATCTCTTTTACCATGTCTTCTAGCCGCAACCCACAAAAGAAGTTATGTTCTTGTTTATAATAAGCGTTTTCGTGTATGGAGAACATTTATTTATTTTTAACCTTCCCTAGCTACCCCCTTGGGGCCTCGGAACTCTCTGGTTAAGAAACCCTGTTTTATAATTTTTTACTTAGTTACACTATTGCATAATATTATAAGATAAAGTAAGGAACATACAGTAAACGAAGGTACTCACTAAAATTACAAAGAAAGAAATGAAACGTCACGAATGATGGAAGATGGAGAAAATATCAAACCACAGAAATTCCATGAAAATCCATGTTCATTAGCTTTAGAGGGAAGGAAGGCCTGTAAAGTGACTCGGAAGTACAAAGTCAAAACATTCCGGAATTTTCATTCACAAAACTTGGCATTACCGATTCCGTAATAAAAGTTACCGTTACGGATAGAGGCAACTTTAAAACACAGCTCACAAAACTGTATTTTGGTCATCGAGTTCTACGTTAACGATACTGGAGTGACTTCTTAGTGTCGATAGATATAAACCTATCAAACAAGTCCTTCAACAATTAGTAAATCTAGTCAAATGTTAATTTTGCCGAAGGTAACCTCAGTAGACAGTAATATACCGTTGGTTGTAAGTCAGGAAATATTATAAGGTTTCTTTCGTGACACACGAGGGTGGATGTTATCGTGCAAGATAATACCGCCATGTTTGTGTCGAAATTTGTTTTCATTTGTAGCAGTTCAACATAAATAATTCGCATTTATCGTCTGACCACTTGGGACGAAGGCGTGATGAGTAGCTGCAGACCACAAAGAGTTTGGGGTTTTCGACACGTTTGGCTAGGGATTTTTGACACAGTTTTGAACTCATAGTTGCTCAATCGACTCTGTTTGTCGACTACGGCTGTCGTAATACTTCTATTATGTATCACAGGTTAGATCATTTTTCCGCTTATTGATGACAAGTGAACTTTGTACTTCAAAATGGCTGGTTGGTATTTTAGTTTCTGTTAACTCATTTGTACCAAATTTTGAATTTCTAGGGTTTCAAAAAAATGCTAGGAGCAGAACGAAAGTGTTTAATATTAATATTGTTGTTTATCGCGTGAGCATTTTATGTACCTATTAGCTTCCACCAAGTCCTTCCAAAGGAACACATCTAAAACCTCTGCAGTTCAATAATGTACTAGATTTGTTTTGTAATGGGTGTCTAAATGTCATTTTGTCGATAATTTGCCAACGATGAAGATAATAATAATAACATCAGTGATGATTTAAAAAAAAAGACAACACGTATTAAATATATTTCTAATGGGAGATTTTTTCTAGTATTTCGTTATATTTAAATGGTTTATTGAAAGAGTTCGGTTTATTGATCAGAAGATGGCAGCACGAGATTTGTTCTTGTTCATGGTAGTATAGTTATCTTATATTGTATGAAAAGAATATTCAATTTCAAATTACGAAGATAAAATTATTTAAATATCTATTCCAAACAAAAGATCTTGGAACGGATTCTGGTTGTTTCAACATTCTGTTTATTACTCGACTTTGCAACACATGATTATTTAGCACCGTATAGGAGCTCATATAAAATACTAGTATCAAACTTACTATTCAAGTGTCGACTATTTACTTGCCAACGAATAAAAACAAAAGCGAAACTGGACAGTGTTGCCAAGTCCTCAAACCAACATAAGCCAACTCTCGTATTACCCTTTCTCCGATAAAAAAGAAGAACAAACATCTCTCTTCTTAAATCTCTATCATAACTTCCAGTCTGGGCTTCTCATTGACCGCACTTCAATGTAAAATACATAAAACAAATATTAACCAACCGTACAAAAAAGTAAATGAAAATTACCTAACCTAATTATCGAAAGAATCACTAAAATCTTACATAGAAGCATGTACTGTATATATCAAGTTACGTTGCATGTAGTTAGGTGAGATTAGATCAGTCTCAGTAAGAAACGGTCGAGAATGCGAGTATTTCAATTTATTTTAAAAACATCAAGTATTTAGTAAAAGTCCTCTTAATCGCGCTCCGTACAAACAACGTTATATTAGCTAGTGTTAATCATGCCGTTATACATCCGGAATCAGGATAGTCAACTAGCTACAAACATCTGACACCGTCTAGGCTTCACTTTAGAATCCACTCCTAGGACTATTACCAAAATAGTTGATGTAGACTTCTAGTAACACATCACCACAACTACACAACATGGAATCGTAGTCGTCACATCTTAGAATATTTATAAGGCTAATTTTCTTCATAAAAATCACAGATTTATAAATAAAAGCAACTTGGTTTTGTAAACCAGAATAGTACTGCAATATCACTTTATACTAACTTCAAACAGGAACCATCTTCGAACATTTCATATAACCATGTTGAACTGGATAGTATTCTTCCACTAAGCTTAAGAGATCAATCCGAACAACACTAATTATTCATGAAAAACTCCTATCAATTATGCTATATTTCGTCCCTTTAACCTTCATGTGGGACATCAACAGCAGTCAGCTGCCTGAATCATCCCGGCACGGAGCCACAAAATATTAACAACTTGGAAGCTTATAATACTTATGCTACCGACTGTGCCATTTAATATAAATCGATAAATATAGTTGGCATTTATTTAAATATATATTCCAAACAAAAGATCTTCGAATGGTTTCTGGTTGTTTCAACATTCTATTTATTGTTCGACTTCGCAACACATGATTATTTAGCAACCGTATCGGAGCTTATATAAAATACTAGTATCAAACATAATATTCAAGTGTCGACTATTTACTTGACAACGAATAAAAACAAAAGCGAAACTGAATAGTGTTGCCAAGTCCTCAAACCAACATAAGCCAACTCTCATATTATAACAGTTATGTCGTGTATAAAGTGAAATGTAAACTTGTTATGTACAATTATATAGTACATGAATATATAGAGTAGAAAGATGCGTCGCACTCAGCAGAGATACAGGTATTTTGTCTACTTTTTCTGATAATACATTTTATTCTGTCTAATGAAGAATAAAAGTGCATTACTATTGATTAATGTTTTTGCTTTATTGGAGCTCTAAAATCTTATATTTTAAGACAAATAGTTGATTCGGGATGCTATTTGCTTCTATATTAACTAAAATAAGTTCCTGCTAGGGTTTTTAGTGGTGGCTAACCGTAGTCTCCACTAGAAATAGTAAATCCGTAGACTTGAAGCTTCCATGGGATGGATATTAAAGTCTACAATGGGGTAGAATCATTCAAGCCCATGGGATAGATATTGAAGGAATTTGTTTGAAATTGTTCTACCAATTGAAGAAAGCACCGGCTGAATATCAAAGAGAAGGCAGTAAGGCTACATATTATTATTATGAAGAAAATAAGCGTAAAGGACATTACATTTTTCAATATTGTATCGCCTGCTCGGAATTTAACAAAGCAGTGAGGTAACGATATAGGTGGTTCATTAGTAGAACTTTTCTCGGTGTTTGTATAAATATTGTTGAGAGCTAATTATGTCAAATATTCTAGTTCGAATTCATAAAGAAAACGCTTAGATATGTATTCTTCACTTTCCGTCACATTCACGTAGCCAGGTACAACATTTGCTTAGACTGGGGAAAGAAGCATGTATGTCAATTATCTAGAAACATTGTTGCGTCCGAATGGCTTGCGCTTTCGATAAAAGTGTTGATATATGAAGTTATAAGATCTGGCATCTACTTTCTTGTATGCGTTTCCTAGTATATTCGCTTGGTGGACTATGAAACTAGTTGTAATCATACTGTACTGAAGGGTTAGCATGTTCGTTTACGTCCGAACAGGAATACGAAGTTACTAATAGGTCTATATCCCTGAACGATACTTTTTTAAAAGCATTTTAAAAGAAACATTTACATCTTTCATTTTCATAGCATCATTATTCCTGACAGTCGTGAATCATTCATTAGCTGCAAACGTACATTTCAACAAATATGTTTGCAATCATTAACAACAACCATATATGCAATCATACAACCAGTGCAATATACAAATTACAAACAACACCTGCATAACTGTTAAATTATTGTGTCTTATTCGTTTTTGTATAGTAGTGAGAACCTCTGTACGCTAGATAACGTTCAATAAAAGAATTTTAGTTAGAACACGTTTGTTTGTTGTATTTCTTTACTTGAATGAAATAAAGTGGTATACGTATGTGTTCGCTTTCTAATCGTTCTCAATTATATTGGTAGAATTTGCTACACTTAATATGGTCATGGTTCAAATATTTCACCAATACTAACACAAATAGTTGGTGTACATATATTAGGCATTCTTTAAGATGTTTTATATAGTATGAGAAATTTGCGCAGGACATCCATCAGTCTCTCAGTAAATTTATTGTATAATTTCTGCATATAAGCATGGATATGATAAGATTTCCAGTGCTTCCTGTTGGAGAGTTTCAACGCGAAGATGAAATCAGTCATACGCAACTGTTTCTATAGGTAAGTTTACAAAGTATGGTTGACATACAAACGCAAATTCAAGTTTCCAACGTTGTATACTGAATATAATGCATTCGGAGAGTAACTTTATCCTTAGAACTCACGCAGCTAGCTTTCCTTGCTGCGTCCACGTCTCCACAAAAACCTAAGTTGTACACTACCGGACTTCAATATAAGATGGTGCAAGCTATAAAGTTCATTAATAATCTCTCTCTCGATGTAGTCATCAATGCCATGTTCAATCACTCATTTGATTGCCGATTGATTCCATGTGTTCTTTAATAGTATTTGTGTATAGTTTGTACTGTATTTTCCCACTACGCCTACACATCCTGCAATATTGCAAAGCATAGAAATAAAAGTAAAGACAAATTTGCATTTAGATCATATTCCTAGGTAAAAATAGATTTATTTATTTATTTAGTGACAACACAACAGGCAATGGCCTAATTATAGTGTTGAGCTTTACAAACTAGTTGTATAGAGTTTATTGACAATTGCATCTCTAAATTCTTTAGGCGACATAAAGCATACGCCCAGATCATTGTGAACTGTACAGAGTTTGTTATATCTAGTACAAATTCTCCAGATTGGTGACCTCATCAAGATATTGGTTCTTGCCTTTTTACAGTGGATGAGACCAGTATTATTAACGCGAATTTTAGATGACGGGAAAAGAAACTGCAATGTTGAAACTAAATCCATACAATCTAACTTATTTTGAACAATTCTTTGAAGAAATAACAGACCAGCAATCTTGTGCCTTTGTTCTAAACTCTGAATATTAAAGTTTTTAATGACTGCGTTCTAACTATCAAAAGCAGAGTAGATTCGAGTTTCTTTAAAAGTCAGGAATTTAAGAAATTTTGATTGGATTTTCTCTAATTGTTGGCAATATTTCAATTGATATGGATTCCAAATACAAGAAGCATACTATTCTACCTTCGAGCGAACAAAAACATATTATTTTTTTCCAATGTTGATATATTGTTTGTCACTCTTCCCGCCCTAATACGAATCCTAATAACTTCAAGGCTTCGTTCGTTATTTTTGTATCGTGTATGTTATAAGTTGATTTCGAGTCAAAACTGACACCAAGATCCTAACTACAGTAGGTCTGTTTATTACAATTTTATTAATGGAATAATCAAATTGATGAGTGTTTTTATTTCTATTAAATGATAATACTTTAGATTTACTTATGTTGACTCCAAGTTGATTGATAGCACACCAGATAGCAACCACCACATGCAGAATTGGTCACTAAATCAATGCTAGTTCAATTCCTAACGATCTCATGTGGTGGTTACGCATATGACATATACGATCATGATTTCCAGTAATAAAACAGTACACATTCATTGTTAAATGTATAACTGTAGGCCGGAAATTAATTAAAGATACGGTATTCTAATTAATAATGATATTATATGCAATATTACAAAAAAAAGACTATTATAATCGCAAAGAGTAAGTGGGTATGTCTACGGGATATACTATACATCTTCATTATACATGTCAATTCCCAGTGTGATGCAATATCCTTATTCCTCACGCACGGCAGAAGCCTTAGAACTGTAGAACTTAGTTATTTAGAAAGTTGTTATAGGACCATAATAAGCAAAACATCTTAATTGATTGCTTATAATTTGAAATATATAGAATGCAGAGTAGTGAAACAAACAATATGCCATAATAGTATGTGAAGATTTAAATTACGATTTGAATCATAACAATGACGTGTAGTATACACCTTTAAAGAGGTGTTGCTTGAAAGTTTCAAATGGAAAGTGCAGTTAATTAGTTTTGATGGATGTGCAATTGTATTTCACATGTAAGGTTGTTTTCTATATTCTCCACTAGTTGGAAACAATCGAGGCCGTCAGAGTTTGAACCCTATTGTATATTATATAGTATCTTCCAAAGGGCAGATGTAGGAATATGTTAAATAGCCAATTTGTCGTTCTGAACTACTTTTATTGAAAATTAGGAATTTGTAAACTTAGACACAGAAGATCTTGTTTCAAAATTTAAAGTTGTTCATTAACAAGGAAACACTTGTAGTCGAATTATACAAGTCAATAATATTTTGTTAGATATAGCATTAAGGAGATTTCCGCTCTCTTCACTAACGAAATATTCTCTTCCTATTTAGCCTCTCGAAAAGAAGAAAATGGCCGAAACAAAGCAACTGATTCCAATCATTTACAGGCATCGTCATTAGTATCTCCTTCATCCCCAATTTCAGGTAATTTCAGCCAAAGTAGTGTTTAAATAACTTATGTGAGCTATAGAATAGAGACATAGAAAGGCTTCATTATTTTTAACATAGTTTCTTAAATAAGTTTTTTTTAGAGGAATGTTAGGAAATATGTCACTTCTACAATTTCTTTAAAAAGCAATATTTCCCTTAGTTTTCCCTTGTAATCAAATAATGTTTACAATATACAAATCGAATGCGTTTATTATATATATATATTACCACAGTTGAAATGGAGAAACCAATCGCGTATGATTAAGCGATCTGTAGAACACATATGTACCGAGGTCGCTTGGTTTCAGATGTATATCGTTGTGTTTAACAGCGAGAGTATCACCTGTATGTATTTAAACTGACTTTTACCAGACTTGCGGCGAATAACATTTATAGCGCATTTGAAGTACCGACAATTAATGAACCCCTCATACGGCGGTGGTCTGTAAAATTATATTTTGGCGTCACAACACTGGAAATTGAAACCCTTTACCGACAGCAACTTAAGAAGAGTACTCAAAGAATATCGAATATAACCGACAACGAAGTGTTCGTGCTATTGCAGACAAGCTTGGTATACAACATACCACTGTTGCTCGGTTCGTCAACGTCATGAATAAGGTGAGAAAGTTGGACACATGAGTGCTACAGAAGTTGGCGGGGGTCGACGTTACGTTGAAGT
The DNA here is from genome assembly GCA_022664845.1 of Lepisma saccharinum. NCBI lineage: Eukaryota > Metazoa > Arthropoda > Insecta > Zygentoma > Lepismatidae > Lepisma > Lepisma saccharinum. The sequence goes on from JAGDQP010011110.1 coordinate 21,815, forward strand.
GAGAAGTTATATTAGCGTGAGTAATAAACGGAAAGGATGTCTGCATTTGGTTGTCATGTCTGATGAATAGTGGGTGATGTACGACAATTGTAACGATCGATCATCAGAATGTGTTAATAGGGTTCAACGTCCAGAGCACTGTTCTGTACGTACAAAAGTTGTTGTTGTTTGTGTGGTGCTCTGCTGGTGAAGTGATACTTCACCATATCTTCATCTATCGTGGCAGGACTATCACAGTGCTGAACTTCATGAAATGCACCGTCGACTTCTATTTAGGCAATGTTGCACGACAATGCACACCCACACATGGCACAAAAGGCTATACATACTTCCAATGAGTTGCAGAATAAAGCCCTTCCTCACACACCATATTCGCTCGGACTTATTCCCTACTGATCACCACCTCTTAATCGATATTGACTACTTCTTAGCCAAACAAAAATTCGCTAATGACAGAGAGGTCCGGAATCCGGTTAACAATTTCTACGCATCACAAAATCTTTACCTTATTTACTAAAATAAGCTGACAAGGTTAAATACCATGAAATATTTAACGTGACGAAAACCTAAGTTGTCGTAACGGTTTCAACTATCTAACACAACCTTCCTCAGACTGAAACTGAAAACTCGACATAACTAGATAAAGTTATTGAAAATGTGAGTTAAAACCTCAGGAGAGCCGTGGCTTTCTTCCGGGGTATTTATGTGAGTTAAAACCTCAGGAGAGTCGTGGCTTTTTTCCGGGCTTGTATTTATGTGAGTGAAAACCTCAGGAGAGCCGTGGCTTTTTCCCGAGGGTGTATCTATGTGAGTTAAAACCTCAGGAGAGCCGTGGCTTTTTTCCGATGGTGTATTTATCCGTGGAATCCAGTGGTTGTCTGACCGATCATCAAGATGTGTGAATTCTAAAGGGACTACTTTCACTGACCAGGTATTGATTTCGACTACTTGGTATTTGTAAGTGATGCATATTTGTAGGACACTTGAAATGAAACTGTTGGCTTAGCAATCGAAAGATCTTGGGAACGATCCTATAGTAGTCGCCTATTCTGACTGAGATTTTTCCAAGAGTTTTTCCTCCGTTATGGCGGGCATAATAGGCCCTGGCCGACTATGTTCTAACATCCTCTCCCCTAGCCTCTTCCAACCTGAGCCAGAGTTGCCTAAAGATCATAAATAAATTTTAAAATTCAGAACTTGAATTGTGCAAACCCAATACGATACGAACTTGTTTGTACAACTGATAGCTTGGTCATGGGTGATAGATTTGTTAGTTTAAGTCGAAGAAGTCTACGAATTGAACTTACATGCGCTACTTTAGGCATACCTGATCTGAAGGTGACCCTAATCAAAAATCATTAGCGAACGGTCTGATAAATCCATGGAAAATAATGTAGTTTATTGAGACATTTTTAGTCAAATATTCTTCCATAATATAAAAGTAAACAAAAGAGTCTCTTCCGACAAGAATGGTCAAAGGTTAAAAATTCAGTTGGATTGTTATGAGACCGCAAGTGGGAACTGAGAAGTAGTTGACGTTGCAGTTTGCTTTGAATCCCGTAAGCTAACATCACTTAAAACAACTTTCAAATACGTTACAATAAATAGTTTAAATGTTGCTCTTAGCATAGACATGTAGGCTAATTTGAGGATATTGTCATGTTGCATACTTGGCTGACGGAGTACTTGAATACAGGTGTGTCCTTGGAGGATATAAAATAAAATCCAAGCATATAAAAACACAATTCTATTTTATCCAAGATCCTGCACATCTTGGACTTACCTTGCGATTGTCAGTTGAGTGAAGAGGGTAAAATTGGGATAACATTTAAATGACGCACTTACTCCGGGCGGCGTTTCTCTGGCAATGACTCTGAGAGACTTTCTGCACTGTTTATATTTCTGTAATCACAAATTAAAATGAAAAAATCCTGCTGAACTGTATCTGTCAGTTTGAGAACTAAAACTACGAACATCGTGGCAATGTTCTGCCTCGTCAACAAGGTACGTTCCGTACCAGTAATTCACACAGTAATGTCTCAAGTATGCATAGAGATACAGTTATTTTTTGAACATAATTTCACTGTCTTCTGGGTGACCTATGTCTGCACGCTTGGAGTGAATGTCCGTTCATTTTTAATCCCAGAATCCATGTTAGAATATACTTGTCTATTACACTGACCAATACAATTTTTGAGACACGGTAGAGATAATGTGTGTCGAAGAGAATCTGGCATCCTGAGAGCGTAGTAGAAATGTGTCTATCACTAATAATTTTCTTGCGAAGGCGCCAGAAAGCTCCACCTAGTAGACTGCTAAAGACTAGTTCTACAATTAACCGCTAAACTTCTAGTCAGCGCTAAATTGAGGCCAATTCTCATTTTGCGAACTCTCATTGGCCAAAGTCAGACTTGGCCTCAACTTAGCGACGCACCATAAAGACAGCAGCAATGCACGTACAATCGCAGTATGCTAGTATTGCAAGTTCTTCATAATTCGGTGGTGGTGTGGTTTGTAATAGACGAAGGAGAGATGTCACGGAAATGTGAATCACCAAATTAACTTCCGTTACGTGTGACGGTGATGACATTTTAATCGTAACAGTAAATTTGACTGTCACCCTTAGGGGAAAATATATGAGTTACATTTTGGCTTTAAAATGGGAGAGCATAACATGCAGTGGGCTACTGTTCGACCTGCATGGAGCGTCTGCCACAATAGACGAAAGGTTCGAAGTATATGAGCTTAGCAATACTCATGATTTGGTGTGAATTGAACAGTCAGATCAGATCAGTCATCAAACCGTTATTGCTTTCTTGCCAAGATAGAAGGAACAAATAGTATATGAAAACCCATTGTTCAGTATCCAAATGTGCCATCGGATGTGCGGCTAGTTTAGTACAGTGAAGACTTACCACAACCTTGAGCACAACTAATGATGGAATAGGAATTAGAACCTGAGGTAGTTACTTGACGAGGGCCAAGCACCTCGTCTTGTGAACCGCATCTGTTCACGCGATGTGATTTAAACGACCTTATTTGGTACGTAAAATTGTCCAAAAAGCGTGACGAACACGGTGAGCGTTTTCACCAAGACATCTCTGCCACGTAAACGAGGTACCATGGACAATGGAGGAATGCCTGATGATTACTGTTGGATACTCAAGGGTGATGCTTTAGATGCCAACTACAAAAGGAACTCCACAACTCGTATGTTTTACGGGTACGTTCACTGGATACGTTATGTATGTACTTATATTAGTATCTTTGCTTCTTTACTTTGCATGGCACACAAATTAGACATGATGGAGACTTTTACTTCAGTGTGTAATGTTCTACTCGGATCAGGTACATTCTCTCGTGTACCAAACAAAAGATTGCAGTTTGCTGTTCAGTGTTATTAGTACTCTTGGTTCTAACAAAGTTCTGCACACCCTGAAATTATTAGCTGCGAGACTGTAAGTTCGGTGTCTTCCCAAGGTGTCTTTATCCATCGTAATGATTATGTTAGCGTGGTCCCCGCTTTTGATACAGTTGCATTCACGCAGGCCATCGTTTGATAGTATGCTTCCAATGTTAGTTTTATATGAAAGAATTGGCGTTACTTAAACGCTTAGCAAAGTACATGTGAGAGGTAGTCACTTAAAATCAATTTGCGTATTCTGAGAAAGTAATAGAGACCAAAGGATGATACTGCCTGCCAAAAGTGGATTCTTAAGAAATATTACGAGCTACATACACCATACTAAATATTGCGATCTGTTTTCAAGTTAGTACGCTGCTAGGCAAAATGTAAGTGTAAAATAAACATTTTAAGCATTATCGTCCAATTGTGTGTTACACTTTCTGTTCTTTTATAGCACCGTTCCCTCTTCGCAGAAAACCCACCTGTTGGCCTATTGGGCGACGACGAACACTACCTCCAGTGAATAGTAATGTTTCTGTGCCTTATTGGATGTGCTCCATGGAAGTGTTTTGGATAGTCAAAGGTTAGTTTTATAGGATGTCAACAAATAACAAAGAAGTGCTCATGTTTTTTATTTTTAAGTGTTAATGCATCATTTCTAAGAGCACTTTTACTATCTATTTACATTGTATACCGGGTAATTCCAAAAGTCCCAGTACAGCCTTGTATTTGACAAATACACAGGGAAATGAAACATCGTAGCACATAAATAGGACATGGATAAGGAGGGGTCTATATTTTGAGGTACGCCATATTAGACGGAAGGCATGATTTTTTCTTGAAATGGCAAGTGGATAGTGTGACATATCAAATAACACGGGAATGTTACCAGAAAATCATTCCGCTGGTCACTGCAAGTGAGCCGCTGAAGGGAAGTTGACAGTGTCGTTGACGAGCTTTTACAGACTGGAACTGGTAGCCCAAATCTGATAACTAGAATGATTTTTCGGTATGTGATGTGCCACATGGCTCAGTGTGAAACTCTGGTTCCTGGAATATCCGATTCCTATGCCTATGAAAAGTGAAATTTGCTCAGCCTCACACGCATTCGGGACTACCTTCAACAAAGAGGATCACACATTAAATACATCATGAATAGCTGAGTGGAATGGATAAATACACCATCTACCAGTGGAATGACTTTGTCACACGACCCACATGCCATTTGAGAAAGTTGCCCTCCATTCAATATGGCGCCTCGTGGTTAGGTACCCCAAAATGTAGCTGTATTACTAATGTGGTCGTCGTCTTACTAGTAGCGATAACAGAAAATCAAATCTCTGCAGCTTAAAGCAAAGAGTTTCATGATCCAAAACCTTATGCAAAACTCGTATGTGTATTTTCGGACCAAATTTATTAATGACTGAGGCTTGGAGTGATTCTGTGAACTGCTAAGAATTTTAAATCCACAAACATTATGGCGTAGGACCGACTGTATATGAATTGCGAGGGTGTAAATTGAATGTTAAATCTATTACGCTGTTGTCATTAAATAAATACATGCATTGTGGTTAGTCCTCTTCTAAGAGTAAATTTAGGAATAAGACGTCGGTATCCCTTGCAGGAAGGGAGTGCTTTCCTTCGTCGTCTTCTATTCAAAGATTTCCCGGTTTCATCCCAGGAGGAAAGTTATTCGCATTCCTATTAAAATTACCGTTTTTACTAATCGAAGACAACGATAAACTACCATGGGTTAATGTTGCTAAGAAATTTTATGATCTCAAAGGTGTGGCCCAGGGAGAGCTCATCGAGAATTACATATGGAGTCCTTGTTATTAACTGAGTACAACTAATAGCATATTTCTAATTTAAAGGAAGGTAATAAGTAATTAATAACAAATTAGTTTAGTGTTTTGAGTTACACAAAGAAGTTCCGATCCAGCTTCCGTAGTCCAATTGGTAACATCGCGAACAACAATTCACCAATGTGGAGACGGGAGTTAAAGGCCCATTTCAGGCCACACTAATTACTTATTTTGCAAGGACTCTGTCAGGATTTAATTTGAGAGTGTCTATATTTTTAAAAAAATGGTGAGTGTAAGTAGAATTTTTGCAAGACATTTATCGAGTTTTCAGCGTACATTTTTTAAGTTGCCTGTTTGTGTTCGAGGAGTGTGGAATTCCGAAGAAACTTGTTCAACTTCTTAAAATGTGTCTCAGCGACCCTATAAGCAGAGCACGGGTAGGTTATAATATGTCAGATAGTTTCAAGATTCGCAACGCCTTGTCACCACTACTGTTTAACTTCGCGTTAGAATATGCGATTTTAAAAATAAAAGAGGACAAAAATGGACTAACGTTGAATGGCTTGAATCAACTGTTCGTATACGGGGATGATCTAGATTTAATAGGGGAAGATATAGAGGCACTACAAAGTAACACCGATGTCTTAGTAGAGGAATGCAATGAGATAGGTCTACAGGTAAACATAGAGAAAACAAAATACATGATAACAAGTCGGAACACAGGGAATAACGGAAATAAGTATATAAAAATTAGGGATGAGAACATAGACGAAGTTAAGAAATTTAAATACTTCTTATCTAAATACTTAAAATAACAAGTAGGAACGAGGTAACGGAAGAAATAAAAAGTCGTTTAGTATCGGGCATCGCATGTTTCTATTCAGTCCAGAAACTCCTAAGCTCGCGATTAATATCAAGGAAGTTGAAATTGAAAATATATACAGGACGGTTATTCTGCCGATAATACTTTACGGTTGCGAAAGTTGGAGTACGACCCTATCAGATGAACATAAATTACGAGTGTTTGAAAATAAGGGTTTGTGAAATATATACTTGCCGAAACGGGACCAGATAACTGGAGAATGGAGGAGACTGCATAAGGAAGAGCTTCACGGACTGTACGACTCACCTGATGTAAGAATAATGAAATCACAACGAGTAAGATGGGTATACCATGTAGCTCGGATCGGAGAAAAACGAAGATTATATTCCATTTTGGTTGTAAAGGCGGAGGGAAAGAGATCGTTGGGAAGACCGCGACGACGTTGGGAGGACAATATTAGAAGGGATCTTCGAGAAGTAGGTGCTCGTGATCATCAATGCATAGGAATATAGGAATCATCCCAACGACAATAGTGACGAGGAAAGATAAACGTGTTAGGAGGTTTGAAGGAGGGGTTGTTGAACATGTTTAAACCTTGATCTTTTTGAAAACAGGTTTTTTTACTCACGTCCTTTGGCAAGCAAACAGACTATATTACTAGTTTACTTGTTTTAAGAATTGAAACTTTCTTGGTGTCGTAAAGTATACAATTCTTGGGTTATAAAACAACTTAGTTGTACAGTCAACGCCAATAGTTTGTACCCACTCGTAAACGTTATTCTCCGAATAAATTTGAAATAGATTGATCGATTTGAGTATAGTTCCCTGTTAACATAAAAAGAATGTGATTTTCTGTAAAATCTTTACTTAAATCGGTCTTTCCATTCCAAAGTTATTTGAAGAACACACATGTTTCGACTGGGTACAAAGGTTTGACGCTAGCTGTGTACTGTTGAACATTTCGAGAACAAAACCAACCTCACTTTCAGCGTAAGTATTGTATAAAGGGAGTATAGAAAGTAAAGATACGAGCATAGTAAAAAGAAATTCAAATTCTGCATCAGTGATTGGTTGGAGAAGCTCTGTCGGTGGTTGGCGTAGAATATCCGTGCTTGTTATTGGTTGAATCATCGACGTCTGTGATTAAACTAGAACATCTGTCTCTGTAATTGGCTCTAGGAAGCCGCTTATCTTATTTCTTGATAGTGCTTCATGTTATTTTGTGGTAAAGAGTCACATTTGACTTAGTTCATTGAAAATGCAAAATAGCTATAGGTCTGTATTTGTCGACTTCGTGTATGAACTGTGTTTCTAAGCTTTCGTCGGGTTTGTATCGAATCCGGGTATTTAAAAATTGCTCGTTTCCTTCTTTTCTGTTTCCATAGTGTGTTTATTATTATTATTATTATGGCCACAAACCAAACTTGAGAAAGTCAATTTTAGTCGTTAAACTTCTCTGATAACCGAGTAAGTGTAACACAAAACGATATCACATTCGGAGGGAACCACTATCTGAAATACTTGTTCAAACCTGTACTGTAAAGAAAATACTATACTCGTTTACTTGTTAAATGCAAGTCTGATACAAAAGTGTTATATAAGTATTTGAGGTAAAGCTTAGTGAGCCAAAACTGTGTGAATAAAACCAATGACTTGGTTGTCGTTAAACATAAATAGTTAATCTTTATCATGCTTTTTTGAAGTTACAGGTTAGATTAACGTTACATTAACCTTGCATTGAAAATAGAACTCATTGCACAATCCTCATACGAAGATACATTAGATTATCTTACGAAACTGGTAGGAGTGTTGAGGAAACGAGTGTTGATGTTTTGTTTAAAAGAAAATAAACCCACTTACAATCCCTACATCGTTATATCAATTTTGGCTACAATTCGATCAATCATCATCCTACGTAGTGCCGGAATACGCCTATGTATTTAATAATTGAAGTTCGTTGTCATGGAAACGGTAAATAGTTTAACATTCTAATGTGTTTTAAGTCTTACGAGGTTGAGCCCTATATAATCATTACAGAGCTAATTATTCTATTTATTCTATCAACAGGCGTGAACGTAAATTTTAATAACTAAATTTCGTTACTATGGGTCAGCTAAAACATGAAGTCCATTGGAATGCCAATTTTGGTGGATATCGGTCCAGCCGTTTTCAGGAAATGCGAAAATAAATAAATAATACTCACCATAGAAACCACGCAATTTTTCACCAATTTCAAACCTTATAAACCTCCTTCGGCATAACCACTACCACTGTGCGAGAATTTAGTGATTATCGGTTCAAAAACATCGGAGAGATTTGATTTCTAAAAAAGTACACTGAACGTATAAGAACTTTGGTTGCTCAGTGCAATTAGTGAGTTTAAATACGTTGTTTTGCCCTAATTTATATTCGTATATTTGAAGTTTCCGCTTGTAACATGAAGTCTCATAGATGGCTTTTAGATATCACATAAACATTTTTTAGTTTGGGTATGCCGTTACTTCACTGATCTCATCAATTTATCAGAAGTAAATTTGGATAGGAAACTGTGAATGATTTGTCAGCAACGTTAGATGTTTTCAAAGAAATTTTTATATCGATTTTCGTTCTGTTTTGTCCCCCCCCTTTTTTCGAAATTCGACCAGGCACAAGCACTAAACAGTCTCAAAATCTTCATCCTATGTCTCCACTAGGTAAGTAACTTTTTTTTTGTCATGGGCGGCCACAGAACTCCACGATTTATAAAAGCGAAACTAAATTTTTGAATATTTGTTGTAAAGGAACTGAAATATGGACTTGTTGGTGTTATTATGCGTATTCATTTACTGCTACCTAGATTTTGGAATTCTGTATGTAGTTTTTCTCATTGCCCTTTAGAATTATGGGCTTCTCGTTAACGGTATATACTGTTGCCCAAAGGACAAGATTTAGACTGTCTTGTCTCGAAAATGCCTTATCCAGGAAATGTCTCGTATCGAAAAGATTGTATATTACGAGACGTCTGTCTCATCTCGTTTTTCATGGACATTTCTCTGCCTCGTCTCGTCTTGTGGGTAACACTAACAGAATAGAATAATATATTCTGTGTTGGCGCGGTATTACGGGTTTTCTATTTTCAGCATGGGAAATTATCATTATTTAAAAAATCCTAAACTGTCATTCTTTTTACTGTTTATGTCAGTATTAATTTCATGATCTCTAATCAAAACAAAATCTACTGAAATTTAAAGTATTTTCAGAATAATTTGTTTCAACGGCACTAATACAATTAGGGTAAAATTTGGTTTCAAAGTATCATGACTTCCTGCTTGTTGATCAGTTAACAAAACCCTATCAATTATTCGTCACCTTAAAGAATCCAATTTTATTAACAGATCTTCAGTTAATACTACATGTTAATCTGATAGACAAACTCTTTCGAAAAACTGTTTAGTTTCTAGAAATAAAATATGTCTTTGTACAATAGAGTATACCTTGGTAATTTCGTCTTGTTGACAATTTTGTGGTATATTAGATTTTGGACGGCCATTTCATTCCCCAGATTTTGTTGAATTACAATTTTTACGTAGAACGAAGGCAGAACTTCTGGAGTCATCTAGTGGCAAAATTTTTAACTCTACGACTATTGGTACTACCCTAGCTGTAAAAAAAATCTAATATATTAAGCAGAAAATTTTAACGTTATTCAAATAATTATGGATTTTTTTAACGTTACGTTTCTGGTCTTTAAAGCACATGAGGCAAATTATGTTCTATTATTTGCTATTGCCGTGAAAGAAGAAATGTGGAAATAGTAATCTATGCAGGTTTCCACCAGCATTTTCAGTTTGTGGAGGTGTAAAGTTAAAATTTTAGGGAGTTTAAGTGGAGTTTTGCACTTAAAATTTGGGGGTGTTCTCGAGAATTTGAGGGTGACGCTTCCCACAAGAGCGTCAGGCGGAATCACTGATATTCTGTTATCAGAAATGTTATTATTCATTATCCAAATAATTATTCGATTTTCTATTACACGAATCATTGTTCGACTAATTCCTTAACAAAATAATTGTGAATTTAATTTTTAAGGCCTTTAAGCAACTTTGGCTTATTTCCCGAATAATTGTGCTATTTTCCGTTATAGAAATAAAAAAATGTTTCAAATTTAATTTAATTTAATTTTGATCTTGAGGCGTCTTTTTATTAAGCTAGGATGGGAAGACGATGAGGTAGGGAAGAAGATATTTCAAGGAACTCGGCCAGGGCCTAGTTTTGAATGTATTATCCCGGTATTAGACTAGTATGACAGGAAAACCTCAGTTAGTATGGAAGGTGCTGGGCGTGAATCCACGACCTGTTGGAAGCAATGCCAACGTTCAATCAACTGAACTACGGCTGAGCTTATTATTATTCGAATGAAAAATTATTTTATTAATTAGATATTAAATTATATCCTGATAATGACCTACCTCACATGTTCATGTCAAGTTAGTCGTTTGCAGACTGGCACACATTTCGCTGATGTACCCAGCAGCCAGCAGAGTATTAGTCCGAGAATTTATTGATTGTATCCATGTAAGCTATGGTGGTTTCCCTAATATATCTAGATAGTCCGCTACATTCACCAGCAAGATCAACTGCTCCTGGAACCGGTGTCGTGACGAGCGTTAGTTTGGAAAAGCCCGTGAGCTGTTCCCCACTGAATAAAGCGAATTGAATTGAATCTATATTAACGATCTAAATGATCTTGCGAGCTTTTAAGGACTGGACCTACAGGTTTTGGTAAAGTTTACTCCGAACCACTCCCTTCAATGGGCCCTAGCGCGAATTGAATCCAAGACCACGCGAACAGAATGCGAGCGCGTTAACCTCTCGTCCAATCCGAGGTCCCGAGTCTGCAGTGATTTATGTACAAAATTTGGTACTCGGTTTCTTCTTTAACGCTCTGTGCAGACACGGCCAGAACCCCAGGCTTCTTTTAGCAATACACAGGATTAAAGTGTTGCATGCTAACAAAAGTACTGCAGTGGCAAGGGTAGGTGACTGAATCCATACAGTTCTATTGGGTGGGACATTGCAGTGTCCTGTGGCTTTGGCTTGTCCACGCCACTGCATTGGATGTGTATGATTAAACTCCAACAAGGTATATTCGTTGTTCTGTACTGTACTTCATCATGGTGATAAATTGCTTGCAACAGGAGTCCAACTGAGTACCCCTTCCATTGAGTCGCTGACTGGATTCTAGGAAACAATTATTCACAGACGCTTGCACTGGTGCCACGGTCAGAAGCTCTTAAATGTCACAAAGTGTATATTTTGGTTCATGATATTCTAACTGTAAGATATTAAAACTATTTTCAATTTTCAGGAGAGGCTACACCGAGTAATATTAATGGAGACATCAAACACAACTCGATTCCTGGCATTGGTGATGTACCAAGTCCTCTTTCATCTAACGACGGAACGCCTCAAGTATCACATCCTGGTAATTATGCTTTACAACAGGAATTAGCTCCTATTAATAAAGAAATGACGCAAGGTTCATCCAATGCCGGATCTGAAGACTACAAGCTGAATTCAAACATTAATGGAGTCAACAAACCGTTGGTTCCCGATAATGGGATAACAGAGGTCGGATCAACTCTTCAAATAGAATCAAAGTATATAATGCCTTCTGCTAATCAGGAATTACCTCAATTTCAATTTACTGGTAGTGGAGAAACACAGAATCAACCTCTTCCTGATGCTGCGGGAGTGCAGCAACCCTTATCTCCATCTGGTACTGCCAATGAGACACCACATCCTTCATTGTCCAGTGAGTCAAATCCCAATGTGCCTCAGAAAAAGGGAAAACCATTATCATATTGGGCTTCAAGGCAAGTTATATTTCTAATTATTAGTCTTTTATCATTTTAATTACACACGTCAATGGTTGCTCTTTACTAAAATCATTTTAAATGTCTCATTTTTTATTAAAGGCAGCACCATAGAACAGAATAAGAAATGAAATTTCGTAATTATCAAAAAGAACTGGTGCTGCCATCTGACGCTTCTAGTCTACTTGTCTGGAATTTGTATTTTATTTATGGTTTTTAGACATCTAAGGCCCAGGCCTTGATGGGGGAGGGGAATGTGAGAAGGAGTCATCAGGGCACAAGTTCAAGGTACTATCCAGGAATTTACCTGGTATGACTTGAAGAAAACCATGGAAAACCTGTCAGGTGAGGATGGTCAGCTTGTATGGAGTACGGTCAGGTGACACAGTAGAGAAAGACAACTGGCTTGAAACGTCGTACTAGATTGGCTTATATCAGAGAAATATTCCGTAAAGAATTATGCAAGCAAGAATCTTACCTGTATTGCAAAATAACATTGAAATGTTTATTTATCCGTTGCTATTTTAATATAAGAAGAATCCTTTATTATGATTTGAGACATAACTAGTTCTAGTGCCAGACAGGTGGTGTCATCTGCGTACTGAAATATATGCACTTCAGGGCGGGGGGGGGCAGAAACAGTGGTAAGTCAGCTACGAATGGTAATAGTCCGGTGGCAGAAGGCCAAAATTTAGGTGAACCTCGCATTGTGGTCTGCGCAATGCTTCTGTGCATTTTATTATTCATGGGACCATCCTAAGGGAGAAACTAACGGGTGCCACCTCGTCACCATTGGACAATCCAAAATGGCGGCCATCTAATATGGCGCCCAAAGGTGACGTGGATTTGAATGCATGTATCTCCTAAACTACTGGTCCAATCTTTATCGTTCTAACACTAAATTATGTAGAAAATAACACGATAAAATATGACATCACTATTATTGATACTCATACTTAAAATTAGCAGACAGAAAAATAATTGAATTTAAAACTTTCATTTTTTCCAACAACTTTTCAATTATATATGGCAAAGTTACATGCAAACGGTTAGAATAATCGTAAAACGTGTAGAATGACTTTTCAAAGACCGTTATATTTGCTTTAATTTGGCGGATTGTTTATTTGGATACATTAAAAGATAACAAAGTTATTGAGAGTATAAGTTCATAGCTGAAATTGAAATTCCCTTTTATTAAACCTATTAAGTATTAATATAACAATAATAATAATAAAGATAATTCAATTTTCTTTATCCTTATTTTTACCTCATTTTCAACTTCCAAAAGTTGCTTTATTTTTAATTTGCGACTCAGCATTTCTGTTGATATGTTGATAAATTGTCGGTTGATATATTTATTCAATATGATAGAGATTAGAAGGTAGCCTATAAGTACTGTAATTATTACAATATTTATAGTATGATCATGGAAGAAGGTTATTTGTTGTTTGATATGTGATCTGACGTCTTGGAGGCCTAATTGGTTTCAGGTAGCCATTTCTTAGAAATACATAGTTCAGTCTTATTTTTGGGGCTTAGGTCCAATAAAACCGAGAAATCCATCGCTAATATTGCGTAAATTATTCCTAGGGCTCCAAATGTTTCCTTTCTTGTGTAACAATGTGGAAGATCTTTCCAAATCCTGGTAGAATTAAGATATAGACTTCGGGGTGTCCAAAGAATCAGAGGAAGAATCAAACCTCCGGCTGAGTCAAAGAAGAAGGCTTTTCAGTTTCGATCTGTTAAGAGTATTGTAATGACTCCTGCTAGGACCGTCAGGGATAATACACTGAATTAGCAAAACTTATGGGATTTCTGGTCACTTATTCGTGGGTGACACCACGTGTGTTCCATCCACGCTTCCTGCAGTGCTCCGCGACGTGTGTGAGACCTTATAGGATGTGGCTGTGTGAGTGATTCATGTGAAATGCAACGTTGTCGTGAGTTGACGCCATTCGAACGGGCAATGGTGGTGGGTGCCCGACGCATGGAAAGTTCGATTTCGGCGGTGGTGCAGGAATTCGGCTTCACACGTTCAACCGTGTCCAGGGTGTACCGAGAATGGTTGACTGAAGGCGTCACAGTCCACAACAGACACCATACCGGGCGTCCAGCTGCCCATAATGACCGAAACGGGCTGCACTTGGGACGAACGGCCAACAGAGACAGGAGGGCGACAGTGCGAGAAAACACGGCCCAATCAACACTGGCCGCGCTAGAAACATCTCCCAGTGGACAATTTGTAGCACCTTCCGTTCACTCGGGCATGGGAGTCGTCGCTCTACACGGGTGCCACTGCTAACCCCGAGTCCTCGGACATTCCGGCTTGTATTTGCCACTAATCACCTCGGATGGACACTGCAACAGTGCAACATTGACGTAACGTCAGCTTATCCGACGATTCACGGTATGAACTGTACCATGCCGATGGGAGGCACCGTGTGTGGCGCATATCTCATGAAACGATTGATCCTGCATGCCAAGAGGGCGGTGGGGTTTCATTCATGGTCTGGAGCGCGTTTTTCTTGTATGGAATGGGCCTCTGGTTGTTCTGGAAGACACGTTGAATGGTCCACGGTATCGTCAGCTGCCTGGATATCATCTCCACCCGATTTTGCCTTTCAATACCCAGACAATCTTGCGGTCTTTCAAGATAACAATACGCCGCCACATCGCTCCAATATCGCCCGAGAATAGTTCAAAGACCATGTAGGGGAGGTCCAACGGCGAGCTCACCACCCTGGAACCCTAATATGAACCCCATGATCATATCTGGGATAATGTTGAACTCAGGCTCCCTGCACTGGATCCTCCACCAACGAACAGGCCGCAATTGGTTTCCGCTCTGCGGACTGTGTGGTGTCAACTGCCTCCGGAAGTGTAACCAGAAACTTCCAGACTCACTTCCATGCCGTATCGCTGCGCTCCACAGGGCCAGAGGGGACACGACCAGATATTAGGTGACTATCTCGTGAGTTTTGCTAACTCAGAGTAGTAAAAGGATAGCTGTAATTATAACAGATCACACAAATAATGATATTCGTTCTATTGTTATACTTGGTGCTCGTATATTACTTACTGTTGTGATAAAATTTACAGTACCTAGAATTGAGAAGACTCCTGCTAAATGAAAGAAGAAGATTGATAAATCTACATCATCAATAAGTGACGTCATATTTTATCCTGTTATCTTCTACATAATTTAGTGTTAGAACGATAAAGATTTTACCAGTAGTTTAGGAGATACATGCATTCAAAACCAAGACTACCTCTGGGTTCCATATTAGATGGCCGCCATTTTGGATTGCCCAATGGTGATGAGGTGGCACCCGTCTGATGGTCCCATGAATAATAAAATGCAAAAATACATTGCGCAGACCACAATGCAAGGTTTAGTGCATTGTTTGCCAGACTATAAGTATATATAGAAGGTGATAATGCTGATCCTTGAATTTCTGACTTTATAATTATCAGGAAATAGTTCTGAGATGTCAGTGAACGTAGAGAAGATGACAGGGCGTATATAAGTTCAAGATGAAACGAATATAGCTATATGAAAGCTAAGGAGTTTTGAAATCAAACCCTTACGTCATACCTTGTCAAATGAATTTTTGAGGTCGAATGAGACACGACATGATGGGTTTGATTATAGTGATTGATAATTATAGTGAGTCGTAATAACTGATCATTGATACAATATGTTGAGCGGAAGCCAGCTAGTGAGATTGGTAAGAGCTGGAGTCCAGAGATCTGGTTGCGTATGCGTTTGACTAAGATATGCTCTAACATTGTTGCTGAGGACTGATATAAGTTGGATGGGTCGGTAAGAGGATACTTGGGTCTGGAGGCTTCTCTGGCTTTAAAAACGGCAGAAATTTTGTCGTTTTCCAGTCTGGGATGTGTCCTATATTGAGTGTGAACGTGAAAATCACTCAGCTGCTGAAGGATGAAGAAGAATGTATGGAGAGCTTGTTTGAGATGGTGATAAGTTATCGATGCCGGGATTAAACCGAAAGTGTACAAACAAGGTTAGGTGTTTCCTGGCTTTAAATGCTTTTCGAATGCTGGAATATCGTTAAATTCAATGCAATTCAATGGAATAAACACTTGGGGGTATTTATTTGCACTTCAGGAGTGGAATAGAATGAGACAATCAGTTTCTAATTTAAATGCTTTGTTAATTTTCTACATAGCTACTGTAATTTAGAAAGATGTTCAATGTTTTCTGCAAAATTGTGGGACCAATGTATTGGATGATATTGCTAATTTTTATCTTTCTAGGCATGGGTCCTCTGCAAAACCCAACAAAAGAAAATTGAAAGAGAGACGTGCTGCACAGAAAAAGGACAAGATCTCAAGTTCGATTGCTGGTGCAAGGGTTCATCCTGACTGAGTCCTTTTCGTAATATACTCTCCCCGCGAAATTATTTCTTAGTACCACCAGACAACTGTTAGGACGTTCACTTTTAAATGTAAAATATTCGTCCACCTTTTTTCTTTCTTCAGCGTGGCTATTTTTGTTCTGAATAATGCAAAGATAAGTCTTAAACATTATTTGTAATTGTACTAAAAATGCACATGCAGATTTATACAAAATAGTGGATGGGTACAATTTCAACGTCCGACTAGTTGTTGAATATGGCAATACAAAGTCTTTTTGACAGGGATTTTTGCAGTATTTTCAATTTCGGGCGGTGTAAAACTAAATTAGCGTAGTGTCAATACAGTTTTGCAGGGTTTCTATAGATTTTTAACAGTAAAAATTTTAAAGTTCGGGTGTGTAAGGGTGAATATGGTGAGGCAGGTAGACACCCACCACACGGGTGTGGGTGGTAGTCTGGTACAATAACTACACACTCTAACACTAGATGGCAACACTATCTCCATATTTCTCTCCCTTTTTTTTTTCGATGCACGAAATTGCAATGCTGCTCCTACAAATTCAAGCCTAGAGATTTCAAACTTTCAAAGAAGAAAGTTCATAACCATTTTAGGAGTTCTATTCGTGTCGATTTTTATTGACATTTCGTGCAACGATAAAAATACATTAGATGTAAACGGAGATTGTGCTGCCATCTTTTGTTGGAGATCGTTGCTTTTCATTAACCTTAAATCCCCACTATACTTACAAAGAGAAACTGAAATAGTACTAAACAATTAAAGACGGGGGAGATAAGTCTAACGTTCGAAATTTAGTCACTATAAATATTGCTTCAGTAATCAAATATTCTGCCATTTTCTTTGTACGACATCTGTTATTTTGTATATACAATATAGTCTAATAACAAAACTGCTTGTTTTATTTATGAGTAATAAACGAGTTTAGCCATTTTTAAGTAGTAGCTTGACTGTGTTTCACGTGCTTACTGAATCTAGTAAATATTGGAAACGGTAGGTCCATACCACAGTTCTGTCTGATGGTACACAGAAATCATTGGGGAAATAAGCCTACTTCTGTTGGATTTGTGGATGGGTTTTCTGGCCTAATTTTGACAGACCAAACGATTTACTTCGTCTATTCCTCAGAGTGAGTAATTCTAATAATTATACAAAATTTATTAACGAAACAAAAATAATTAATGAAACCATAATCTAGTTTACGATTGCTTTTATTTTTTATTTACAACGACATTATTGCAACAAATAGTATACCGTACTGTAAAATTGTCCCTGTTTGAGAAAGGACCTTTGGATGTCATACTTCCTTCTTCAATAAATATTTAGTAAAGCTGAGAGTAATCCAAGTGTAAAAGCAGACTACCAACTCGAAGTCTCAAGTAGGTTCGAAATCTTAGCCGACTCGAGTAGTAATAAAACTGTAGTTAATAGTGAACGTGATGTAAATAAGATGTGGGAGACAATTCGTGATACAGTGAAGATCGTGCATTCGTGATACATTTCGGTACGTTTTTAGTTGCCTCTTTGGCCTCACTGACAGTTGTATTTTCATTATCAAACACGTCAGTTCTAATAGTTGAAGTGGTAGCCGCCATCTCCTCATGCACCTTTCTTGTCCTCTCCACTTCTTCATCTTCACAAACCTTCCGATATCTGATTTTGTTCGCCATGACTTCGTCGTGTGATCGAAATGTTGCTGAACGATTGTTTTTCACAAATTCTATAAAATGTTAATTTTTTTTATTCTTAATTAGAACTTCTAAGTTGGCAGGTCATGGCTGAAAGTTTTATGTCACCTTCCCTCCGTCTCCTGAGCCTCTGATAGCTTGATCGATGGCTTTTAGTTATAACTCATATCTTAGCATTATCATGCCTCTGTGTAGTCTATCGACAATATTGAAAATTTACTTGTATAGGCTTGGAACTCTCTAAAGTCACTGTCACAAACTTTATACTTTCCGTAGAAGAAAGAGGCAATGAAGAAGATAGTGCGTAGGTTTTATTTGAAAGGTGCCACCATCGTATTCGTTTCGTGTG
This sequence comes from Lepisma saccharinum, assembly GCA_022664845.1. Lineage (NCBI taxonomy): Eukaryota > Metazoa > Arthropoda > Insecta > Zygentoma > Lepismatidae > Lepisma > Lepisma saccharinum. The sequence continues at coordinate 40,136 of JAGDQP010011110.1, forward strand.
ATTATTATAAGAGAAGCTAGGAAATGGTCAGTCAGGATGGTCGAATTACAGAGTTCGAGCTCGAGATGTCCTGGTTGTGACACGCACACGTAATTACTGAGCTATCACTGTCGGACATTTAACAGGAAATTCAAACGTTTATTGCGTGGGTGAATGGGTATTTAGGTAACCAAAACTTCTGAAAAAGAACCGGAAATCTTTCCGTCCTGGTCTCGACTTTCGGGAAGTTGGTTATAGATTTTCTTTAAATCCAGAATCGGTGAGAATTTCTGAGATGTCGAGAAGTTTATAAAGTTCAGAATTCCACGCCAAGTTTTGGGGGTCGGATTTTTCTGACAATGTCTAATACCGAGCATTCTTGGATTTTCCCTTCTCGCCCCGGTCCCGCTCCAACAGGATTTTTTTTTTCTTTCCGCGCGCTACTACATGCATGGGGTGAGACAGAAAAGATAACATTCCAAAACAACGAAATTTCCAAATGATGAGAAATTATGCATACACTCATGTATCCTATGTGTTATAAAACTCGGGCCCACGGACGTTACCACGTTGGGGTACGAGGAGGGGGAGGGGAAGAAACCACGGCTTCAATAGTGAAGAGAACGGGAGAGAGATTATCATGTTACCATTCCCCTCCCTCTCTCTCCATCTGTGTGTTTGTGAGAACGACAACTTCTCTTGATGAAGACTAGCTTCTCGTGCCACTTGACCCCCATCGCACACGAATAACGTATGTCGCACGGAACCAGTTAAAGAACTGAAATTTTGCAACAGTGTATATGACGTATGAGTAATACATCACTGCCTATTCATAGCAACGACTTTTATTTTCTTGTTGGTGACCACGTCATGGAATATAAGAACCATTCTTTCGAAATTAGGACATTAGTTTAGAAAAAAATAAAAACAATTGAATTATTATACGGTACTGTGTATTTAAGTGAAATATAAATATATTGTTTCAGTTTAGTTAAATGTAACTAACATAACAAAGTCATAATTAATTAATTAGTAGTTTTGTACACCTTTTCACACAAGTTTGTGTCTTTCAATTTTTAAGGAAGAAGTTGGCGGGAGCGAGGGTAGAGTTCGGTTAGTTTCTGGAATAGTTTCAAATATATTATTAGTTGATTCAACTAACTGAGCTACGAAGGGCAGAGTAAATTTGTCACTTTTGTTCTATATATGAAAGTTGCATGGGGAAATATGGAGAAATCAGGACACATTGTGAGGAAAATGTGTACAAAAGTGTTTAAAATGTAATTTTTCTGTATACATTTCATATAGAAATTATTTACAACTTCTTGTCACAAAACTAACACAATTGGTCACTTGAAACTTTCTTATGCTATAGTCCTTCGTTACGGTATTTGTACACCATATGTACTCAGATTTCAAGGTATGCTTGCGCCTAAACGAAAGCGTATTGATTGGTGAGAAACTGATTGCAGATTTTCCGTTCAGAGGCCTGAATTCACTTGACAGTTTTCAATTTCGTGTGACACCACAATCTTCTCACATATTTCTTTATGCACTTTGGTGAAATCATTCTCTTCTAGAATTTTCAACATTTCCTTCTTAATTTTCCATGAAATTGTTATCGATTTTTCAAAATATGATTTTTGAATTTTCACAATTTTCTTCTCGAATTCTTAATAATTTTCTTCTTTAATTTTCATACTTTCCCTTCGAATTTTCACTATTCTCTTCTCGAAGTTTTTTAATTTCGTTTGTAAAATTTTAACTATTTTCTTATCGAATTTTTAAAATTTCTTCTCAAATTTTCACTATTTTCTTCTCGATAAATTCCACAATTTTCTTGGTTATTTTTTTAGTATTTTATGCATATTCACTTTTGATAATCATGCCGATGTGCAAATTGACACAAACACCTTCATTCACAGTAATTTGTTTCTATATGCACATTATTATGTTGTCATTTAGATGGACTTATCATAAATATTTGTGCTTGATCTGTTATTTTTTTAATGATTGTAAATATTTTGTAACTTCTGAGTTCTAAATAATAAATAAAATATTAATGCAGATCCTTTTTTATTCTTTTTCAGGTAATATTTAGTGAACATTTGTGCAAACATTATCAAAACAAAAATACAAGAAGATTACCGGGAAGAAATCAGATGTATCAATGAGAAAAGGGACTTTGTATATAAATTTATGTATATCCCTCTATATGCATGTGAATACGTGAGTGTGTATGTAGTATGAATATGAAAACATATACGTTTTCTTTAAAAAATGATTGATATTCATACCTGTATTTGTGTTTATGTAAATATCATATTCACATATGTTACAATGATATAATGCAATAAAACATTTTATATATTAGTATTTAATATTTTTGTATGCAAGAGTAGCATCCAAACATCATTATATATAAATTCACTTTAACTACGAAAGAACATACTAGAACTGATTTGTTTTTCATTCATCAGGAAAGGGGAGAATTTCACGCTCTTCCTCTTGTATGCTCCTACACAGTACCGTAATACCAACCAAACATCACACTTCATGGCAGACGTAATTAATTTGATTATAGAAAAAGAAAAAGGATTGCAAAACAGCATTCCAATGGTAGAACTTGTTCCAAAAATGATTTTAAAAAACTAACTTCATGAAATGTATCAAGGCATGTAATTATTACGTTCAAGAATCCAGACACAATTAAAAATAATCTTCTAAAAAGCAAACAGAGATATTGCTTGTTGTTCTTGCTTGTGGAGGAGTGTTAAGAATTTGTTTATGTCACTTAGTTTAACTACTTCCTTCTCAGCTGATGTCACGTTGATAAGGTGTCACAATGAATTATACCTCTTCTTGGAGGAATATAACAATCTTCTGAGAGCCTGAGGTCACTGTCTTCAACTGTGGGAAGGATTGTGTCCTCATCACAGAGTATCAAGAACACAGTATAGTCAAAGTAATAAAGACGATATACATAATAAATTCAAAGAGCGTAATTCCGCTCCACTTGAGCGGAATATTTCCTATTTTGAGAACGGAAAGAGGGACCACTCTTTTAGAATGAATTGTCATAGGAGAAAAATGTGAAATTTCCGCTCGAAAAAAGATGGGTTCTATGGTAGTCCTTTCCACAGGAACGTACACATGATATTTGTTAGGTTAATTTGCATCTATTCAGATAAAGCTTTCTTCATTTGAACACGAAAACTACGCAATAAAATGTAAAAAGGTGCAATAGGGTTCATAAGTAGTCAAAAAAGAATTGATCTCAGAACCTTTCGGTCAGCTATCCAATGCCTTAACCACTCAGCCAGCCGTCCAACTGCGAGAATACGTCTTCAAAAAGGTTTCTCTCGTCCCGCCAGGTAATTAAGAACAACGTTCAAACATTTATTGTATACATATCTTACTCTTGACATCTTTTGGTATATTTTTGCCACTGAGAAAAAGTTTTCAGGTTTTCTGTTGCCATTTTTAACATAACACAACGCGATAAATTTTACAGTAAAGCTTCATCTTTCGATAACCTTCGCAGTAACAAATGGCTGAGAACAAACTTGACTAGTACCCATAATGCATTGTAAATTACTTTAAAACGATGAGAAATCACTCGTTCAAGTTTGAAGAATAAACTACATCCAAAATGCATCGCAATTCTATCTAGAAAGAACATATTTTCCAACCAAAGTGAGAGCGTTTCTTTGAAAACCCCTCATTTCGATTGAAAATTCCGCTCCTAAAAGAGTGGTCCCTCTTTCCGCCCTAAAAAGGATAAATATTCCGCTATTTTGATTTAGTGTGTTCCTCAATGTAAGCCTGGTCAATTGAACTTCATCATCACAACCATTAATTCCTACACAGAAAAAAAAATAAATACAAATTTATAACAGGTAATGGCTTACATTTTTGTTTTTTACTTGAACACAGAGTGTCTGGTATTACAAGTTAACACAGCCCTTGTGCTAGAATTTTTACATAGAGATAGGTTAAATTCAGTAAAGTGTTCAGTTTGTGGTGTGTGAATGCAACATTTATGTGTGTTGCTTACAACGTGCCAAACACATAATAATCAAATTAAATGACAAGGACTCGAACCAACATTTTTTTAATTTTATGATGAAATGGCTTAACCATTACACCAAACGGGACGAGCTGACCGGAGAATGGAGGAGACGGTATAATGAAGAATTCCACAGATTGTATGATGCACCCGACATTATAATAATAATAATGAAATCACGCCGACTAACATGAGCGGGACATGTAGATCGGATGGGAAATAAACAAAGATTATATTCCATTGTAGTTTGGTAAGCTGGAGGGGAAAAAGGCCGCTGGGTAGACGGAGACGTCGTTAGGATGATGATATTAGAAGCGATCTTCCAGAGTTAGATGTTCCTGTTAGAAAACTGGCTTGATCTTGCCCATGATAGAATCCAATGGTGAACATTTGTTACTGTGTCGATGAACTTGCGAGTTACCATAGAGTTATTCGCTCTATGCGAACAATCCACATATTTTGAAATAAAGAAAAGTTTTAAGATAGTACTATAAGCGTACCCATCGCTAGAATAACCAGATATACAAGGCTGTTACAAAGAATACTTTCGGTAGGACACTAATAATGATAAAAACCAATGTTCAGCACAAACAAAATTCACTGGGCAACTACGGGAACATAACAATTTGAGTAGGGATTTATCAACCCAAATCTCTTCCCTCTGACCTCGGCTGGTTCTTGGGAAAAGAAATGAATCGAGTATTGTCTAAGCAAACAAAAATTCGGCGGAAAATAGAAGTGCTTTAGCTGAAAACGTGCAGTATCCCACTTAACGCCAGCTACCTACAATACAAACGTAAAACATTTAAGTGTGTTAAAACGTCCAAACGCGGAAGAATAAAAAAAACAACCATAACCCAACTACACAGCAATATACGTATCCATATGACTAGGCAATTAACAGTGCAATAAACAAAACTGAACAAAATGGCTCTTTCAGTGAAAATGCAAGAGAAAAAAGAAGTGGGACTCAAAGAATACTTTTTTTGTCTTCATCAGTAAACCACTCAACCTTCAAATCGCGTCATGGTCGCATATACGCTCTCTCACACACACAGACAGACACATCAGAGGGATTCCCCAGCAACACACATGGTCATTTTACATGTTTTCCCCTTTTTGAGTATTGGTAAAGTCTTACGTCACAAAACTTCCAAACCCAGTACTTAAACTTGACCTTTACTATTTGACAAGGCAAGGTTGTTCGAGTACTTTATATCAATTAGCGGACCAGTGTTTCCAATTAGATGTATTTTGTTTCCCATTACGCGCGAACCAGAAGTCTGAAAAATGTTTTTTTTTTTAACTTACTTGGAATTTGGTCTACAAGTGTTAAATTGAGGAAAGTTATGTAATTTAAATTCCAAGATGTGGTGCTCTTTAAATTTTAGAGCGTTTAACTGGCTCTGCTCCCTCCCGCTACTGCCAGTTGGTGCACCATTTATTAACACATGTGCGTCCCCCCACCGCACATATAGGGGCTGCGGGGGTGGTTTTAACGTCCCTGGCCAGGATACACAAAAGGGCCGAGCGAGAAAAATGTTATGCGACTAGTTTCTAGTAGTCAAAGTAAGTTTAATTTAGTCTTTCTGAATAAGCCTGCGAAAGCTTTTCTCTGAAAAAGAAATTCTTAAGGTGCCATGAAAGTTTTGAAATGTCCATTATTTGTAAACTATGTGTTATTGTTACATGTACTACATCAGTGGCGTCTCGTGGGTTTCGAATTTGGTGGTTCACAACCAAAGAGAAACGGGGAAAATACTAAAAACAAGAAATATCGTTCGATATCTTCAAAATATTTGAAGAATACAGGAATTGAAGGAAGAATGTCTAAGAAAGATGATTTCTTTTAGTATGCATTTTAAAGATATATTATCCCATTTACTCTTATGTATTTGATATTTTAAACCATTTATAACTTTTAGATTGGAAATTTACTAGTGGTAGGTGTCATTGTTTAGTACCTGTTAGGAGTGCAAATTCATTTTGGACATATTCACTTCTTTTCACGTACTCTTCATTTCTCATTGTGCTAAATAGAGAGTAGAACTATAGATTTCCGTAACTGAATTACACTATGGATTCGGTTAAGCGAAAAAAATAGTTCACAAAAAACATACGTTGTTAGGCTGTCCAGGATTCTATTCTCGATCTCCCGACCAATTAATGAGAGATACAGGTTCAAAAGTTCATCAGTGCATGACGAATATTTCTCAGTGCAGTTTCCAAGGGAATAAGACAATTGAAAATTGATGGGCAAACTGTCGTATTTCACATGCAATACGCAAAAGGAAAAACAAATTATTAATAAAAAGAAATTTCGATTCTGTGTTTTCCTCGTACATTTTTTTTGTATATGAAGTCCATTCTTCTGTTCTTCTGGGCAGCAAATCTGTAACTCTGCACCCTTACCAACTGTTTTTCAACGGAGAGAGCTGGAGAAACACCTTTCAGCCTCTGAAGTAGTCATTGGAACTTTTTCCATGATCTTAGGAGCTTTGGTGAGTGGTGACTTTTGAAATGAATCCTGTAGACCATTTCCAAAGAAGTTTCGAAATGTCATTTCGAAATTCTTCTCTCTTAATGTTTTCTTCAAGTTTTGTACAATAGTTTTTTTTTTATCGGAAACGTCTAAACTTTTCATAGTACATTGTCAGGGAAGGTCATTTGGTAAGAAGGATACATCAGATTCTAAAAGTTTAGCTGCTAACAAGTGACTCAAAAACTGAAAGCAATCCAATCAGCTTAACGAAAGTAGTGTCACTGACACATTGCTTTGGCAACAACATTTCTGTTTTCTTCCATGTACGGAGATTCTTGTGCTGCAGCCAAGTACGTATCCAGAATTTTGTTTTCAAGGTGGACCACCAGTTTCTTTCAGAGACCCAGAACGTATGTCTGAGATCAATGACCCGAGGCAGTGATTCTGCCAGGCCCTTTCCACTGAGGATGGTGACCCTCCAAATTCTCGAGAGCACTTTAAAAAGTCTATAGGAACCGTGCAAAGCTCCATCTGGAGGAATCCTTGGCAGAAGGAGATGATGTAGCTGTCTAAAGCAAGGAAATCGGATATATCAATGATGCTCATGAGATCCAACCTCAACTTCAAGAACTGAAGTTGAGGTTGAAGTCTCATCGTGAGTTTGAAGGTGAGTTCGGGGTTGAAGTTGCATCGTAAGGAGGTTGAAGCTTCTTGCCGATGTTGAGACTAAGTGAGATCAGATTTAAAAATAGACCTGTGGTCTAAAGCCCAAAACAGAATCCATAATAATATAGCGGTAAGGCTTCGCACTATGCTAGACTTATGACGATTCATGGTTGCCTACTTTCGCCAATCATCATAGGATACTAACTAGTTACCGAGGGACGTTTATTTATCCTTTTTTTAAAGCATAATTAACTATCAGGATTAACTTCTGTAAGTGTCCTCTCCAGTGGCGTAACTCGAATTTTCGACGCCCCTACAAGGAACATTTTAGGACTCCTTTTGGCAGCATCTTCCAAATGCAATTTGAGCAATTTCTTGCAACATGTAATAACCATACACTAAGTGTGGAGAACAATATTGCCAGAATTCTAAAACAGAGAATCTCCTCGAATTGTGTGAAAATTTCCGTTCAGACAAAAAAATTTCTTCCGTTTTACCAACTATGAGAAAGGATTAAAACCAAACTTTGAGGCGATTTCTTTTGCAATATTTGATAGATTTGCCATTAAATCATTTCTCATCTATTTTTAGATTGCCTGTAGGCAGTGTTCGATTTGTTATAAATTACAAAGGGGGGATCCTACAACTAATGGTGGCTGGTAAGTTTGAACCTACTACTGTTTGGGTAGAAATATAATGATTTTATCCCTGGTTGGGATGATATTCGGGTTCAACAACCGGAGATGAAAGAAATCCTCTGGTGTCAGGGAAAATCCCCGGTTTCCCCCTTCACAAATTGAACACTGCTTGTAGGTACCCCTGGACATCTACCCCAACAACGCGGGGTCTCGCGGTAATGTAATTACGCTTGTGCTTCTCTCCCTATCATCATTACGGTACCTATTATATGTACTCTACAGAAATTAAAGATTGCTAATTTTAATCTCATTACCAAAAGTAAGAAATTATCTTTCTTTAAATATCTTTGTAAAAGAACTCGCAAGGTAAAGAAAAAAAATAACTTGTTCCTCATTACCTCCTGGAACTTGAACTTGAACCTCGTCAAGAGTAGTTGAGCCCAATTACCTGCCAAGTTCCGATCACAAGTACATCTCTAGAGCAATGAGTCATGGATTCTTCGTCATTTCGTTTAGGAACAATAACGTCTTGCTTCCCATGTCTGTGGATTCATAGACATAGGCTGTCTCATTAAATCTGACACATTCAAAGGTACGATAATTAATGAAAAGATAAAAGAAAATTACTTCTTGCAGTTCTTTGAGTTCCCTAGTCTCATGAATGTAAATACTAGAACAACTAACAATATGGATTCTGCGTTGCTTTTCTTTCTTAAATGATAAAATAAAGAAAATTCAATGTAACAAATTAATTTAATTATGAAACATTACATAATTTATTTTAATGAGTCCTGTAATATGATATAGAGTGAACATAAAAGTAATGATAGATGGAGATTAATAATTAAATATAAAATATTGGAAAAGAAAAAACAAAACTGATAAAATCAAGCGAAATCAGTTTTTCTTAACATAATTAACATAACATAAACCAGAGCCTGTCATTGAAAATCACCAAATATAAAAGTAAGACGAAGCTTCTTAAGAAATAATTTCTTTCGTATTTTCATGGATATAACTGAGTTTAAATTATTCTTGTGCACATGAAAGACTAAAAGAATTTTCAACAATATTCCAAAGTTAACGTATATAAATACGTGTAAATGTTCTTCTTAGGTAATACAAAGTGACTCATTTATTCTATAAACTAATGAAATATTAAAAGGCTTGAAATTCTTTTTCTTTTACTTGCGTCTCAAGCGTGCCATGACTCTAGAGAACAGAGCCATCTTTTGACGTTCTCCTAAACTACATGATCATCAGAGAACGTTCCCAAAGTGTAGGTGAGAAGTTGACGCATCGGATTACTAGCTTGCAGCCGGGGACGATTCATTACCTTTCTTTTCAAAGAACTATTATTATTATTATTGCCTGCGGAATATGTGGGAAACTAATTTAAGGTAAACAGGTAGTTTTACCTTGTTCCAAGTGCTGGAAAAGATTTCATGTGAAAGACTGTCTTAAATTTAACAAGGTAAAGTCTCAATCTTTTTACAATAATGATATTTCTTCTTATAACTGTCAATAATGTCTCGACAACAGCAATAAAGAATCGGATATGATTTCTGAAGCATCAGAAGGTAATGTGTTGAACGGAACATCCAAGAATGGAGGAAATAACAATGATATTGGAGATGAAGCAAGTAACTCTGAATCGCCTAGTTCGGTGACAGATAATGGCATGAATATTCAAGGTAGGTCGTGTAGCAATCCAAGCTCCAATGTTATAGTTGTCAGAGAAAGTGTTAATATGCTGAACAGTCATTTTGAAACATTAAAAGAAGAACTTATTGTTTTAAAACCTGAAAACAATAAACTGGCAGATATATTACATTGTTTCCTTGGTTCCTTGGTACGAGACACTGTTCCTGTACAAGGGCGCTTCACCAACAACAACAACGTCGAACAGTCTTCAGTTCCGGCACCTAAGGATTCTTCTCCGAAATTACAGCCCGGCTCTTCTAGTGATAAGTCAAAATTCAATTAAAGTGAAAATGTTCAGCGGAAAATATCTAGTGGGTCACAGATAAACATTGATTATATTGGTTATATTGTTTTGGCAGAGACGTGCAACGGGATAAATAATGAGCAAGAGAAATGGATTGACGTGGAGAGCAAAACGTACAGTAACAAACAACAAAAGGAGAATACAAAATAGTGATAGTAAAACAAAAAAAAAACTTTATTTGTAACCAGGTTCGACCATAATCTTACTTGTCAAGATTTAATTGAATACATTCAAGAAAACTCTTACGTCAAACCTGTTCAGTGTGTAAAACTAAAAACTAAATTTCCAGGGTATGCATCTTTCTATATTCAGCTAAGTGAGAATGAATATGATATGTTACTAAGACCGGATTTCTGGCCGGAGGGAGTCCTGTACACGCAGTTCCTAGGAAAGCTGCGCAAGGACAGGATTATCAGTCCTAGTCCCGCAAACCGAGAATTACAGTCTGATGACACAAGTTGTGGCTGTAAAAAGGTAGAAACTCAGTCAAGTGTAGACAGTGAGAAAGAAACAGGAATAAATAGGAAGAAAGAAAGTGTGGAAGAGAATGAATAGTCTTAGCATTTGGTATCAAAATGTGCGTGGATTGAGAACTAAAAGTGAACAATTCTTTTTATCGATAGCAGATTGTAATTATGACATTACATTGTAACAGTGTAATCCACCGTCATATTTCAAACGAACTAATGTGGAACTATTGACATTACGTAAGATAAAGTTGGCATATATATTCGTTCATTGTGTAAGTGAAACATAGGTGGCTCACGCGCTTGGTAGTTAATGACATTGACTTTCAGTGTTTCTAATGTGCAGAACATTGAATAAATTGTAATGTTTATGTGAGAATGGTTTAACAGATTTAATTTTAAGAATGGAATTTTACTGAAGAAATATTTCATTTTACTTTATTCAACAATGGAGAAAGGAACTTTGATATTTTGTGCGAGAAAGATTTTAAATGAGCATTGTTGTTAAAAGTTGTAAAAAAAAGATCTGTTAAATCAATGCTTTCAATGTATAATGTTCGTTATGAGCGGAATTAATTGGTTTACATGTGATATACAACGATTTAGGGAGGAAACACGATATAATTTGTGAGTATTGAATATGGGTACACAGAACTATTCGAAAAAACATCATCGCATGAACTATGGTAGTTCTGTTATTATACATATGTAATAAATCATGTTAGTAGATTCGATTTACATATAATCAGACTTGGTTAGTTTTCTCTTAACTCTTCTTAGCATACTATTACTAACCACTTAACAAATTGGCGACGAGGATGATCGAACTTATGCGTCACATTTTCTAGTATACAGAAACGTTGAGTAAGCATATATAATGGCGATGTCGTTCATGAAGTGTAGTTTAATCGATGACAGAAACGAAATTACTTCAGAAAAAAGTAGTCAAAAGACAACAAATATTGGAAAGTAAAATAGTAATAGATTGCAAGGAAATGTAATGCAAAATGTCTAATAAGTTACAAGGTTGGTCAAAAAAAGATACACAAATTCTTATATGAGAAAGTAATACATGCTGAGTCAAAATGCAATACATTATTCAGTAATATCACTAAAGATAGTAAGACGGAGTTACGAAGTAAACCACTTATCTGTAGCTAATGCGTCATCTTGCTATAAGAATATAAGGATTAATGATGCATATACTTTAACTGAAGTTGGCACAGGAAGCTGTGTGAATTTAATGGCACTTAAAATATTCAAATCATTACAGAAACATGACACGTTAGAACCAGGATATATTAATTTAAAGGTGGCAAACGAACAGCCAATTGCTACACTTGATCTAGCCAGGTTAAAGTGTTATGTGGAAAGTAAAGAAATATATTTAGATATTTACATAGTTGAAAATATGTTACAGCATACTTTGATCGGCAGAGCAGGTATTGAGAGTTTATGGCCAAGTTGGGGGCAGAATTTTGAAAAGGTGAATCTTTATGACATAAAATCGGTAACTGATTCAGAACTGATTAATTCATATAAGAATAGTTTGTTACGAGAATATGCCGATGTATTTGGTGGTAGTATTAAGCAACCAGTAAAAGACTATGAAGTACATATTACAGTAGATCCTCAGTCAGTTCCGGTATTCAAAAAAATTTATAGAATACCCTATAGTTTGGAACAACAGGTAAAAAAAAGACTTGATCAGTTAAAGAATGAGGGTATCATTGAACCAACTACTTATTCCGAATGGGCCACGCCTATCGTGTTAGTCCCAAAAATGCAAGGTAAAGAAATTAGAGTATGTTCTGACTTTAAGGTGACAGTCAACCAGTGGTTAAAGAAAATGTCATATCCTCTTCCCACATTAGACGATATATTATCGAAGTTGAAAGGAGGGTTCAAGCACATTTGTAGTGCTTGATTTAAACCAAGCTTATTTGCAATTGCAATTAGATGAAGACTCACAAATGTTACTGGTTTTAAATACGCCATGGGGACTATACAAAAACAAACGTTTGCCATTTGGTTTATCATCATCTCCAATCATCTTTCAACGATTCATGGATACTACTTTGGTAGATTTACCTTACGTACAGGCATTTCTCGATGATGTGGTGATTGGATTAAAGAATTTAGATGAATGTTATTGAAATACTTGCGCAATGTTAAATAGATTTCGACAAAGGAATATCAAGGTCAAGGTTTCAAAATGTCATGTCTTTGCTACTAATGTTGAATATTTGGGGCATCATATATCAGCAAAAGGTGTAATTGTCCACCTCCCACAAATATAAGCCAATTAAGATCTTTCATTGGGATGGTTATGTATTTTCATAAGCACATCTCTAACCTTACAAACCATCTCGTTTCGTTGCATAATCTGTTAAAAAAAGAAGTAAAATGGGAGTATAAATAGCCATTAAAACTTCCATAGGACCTGCCATTAAAGCTATCAATGAGTTATCAGAAGTTATGCAGTTGAAGTCGCAGTTACAATCAGACACCTTAGAGAAGCAACTTGCTATTGTAGGTTTGACAGAACGATGCAATGTTTTGGTGACCGAATTAGATGAAAGTAATTCAAAACTAGAGCGCATTCCACTAGAATATGATAATGTCATACACACAAAGGAAGAGAAAGATAATATTATCTACGAATTACAGACACAGCTGCAGAATATCCAGTTACTATACAAATTTGTGAATGAAGTAAATGATGAGGTTAGTATCGACAAAAAGAAGTTAGAAGCACAACTCCAGGTAGAAGAGCAACGCTAGAGAGTTAATCATCGATGTGAATAATAACAAACAACAGGCCATGAAAGCTGAAAGAACGATCATCGAATTAAGAAAGGAATTGGAGGAGAAGGAAATTGAATGTAAACACTTAAGGATGATTGGAAAAAGTGCCCATCTCACCGAAGATAAAAATGAGTCTCACATTAAAAGGGCGAAGAATGAAATCATTACAAGATCGGCGAAGGTGGAGCTAACAGCGCACTGCCAAGAAAGTGGTGAGCAAACCAAACTGATCGTACCTCGTTCATAGACTGTAGGTATGTCGACAAAACAGATGATAGCCCTGTTATTGAAGAAGATGGACTCATTCCATAATGAAATGATGTCTTCCCAGAAGGAACTTCTAGCACTAGTGGATTCATCCCAAAATGAACTTTTATCAAAAATGGATCCATCCCAAAAGGAATTTCAAGCACAGGTTGATTCATCACAACCCGAAATTAAAGCTCAGGTAGAATAGATTCAATGCAGTTATACCGAAACGTCACAGGTCAATACCTCAGTTGATCAGGTACAGAGCGTGATGGAAAAGCCCCGGGAACGAACTGAAAGAAAACTCATCAGTGAAATGGAAAGCAGAGAAAGAACCACTAGACTGTAGTGAATATTTCCAAGGGCATAGCAAGACTCATATATCAAGGAAGAGAACAAGGAG
>JAGDQP010011111.1:0-25859 GCA_022664845.1 Lepisma saccharinum
CTCCCCTAGAAAAGTGTTCACAGGGAACATCATCGCTGCGACGTGTAAGAATCAGGACACAACAGCATGTCTAGCCTATAGAATATAAATTAAATAAAAATAAATCTGTCTAACTGTAGCAGCGCCCGGGCAATTATATACAGCCCAACATACAGGAAGGACCTGATATTCGTAGCTGGATATTGCAAGGATCGTTTCAAGATCAAGTGGTAGAGACGAAGTGTTAATTAAATTTCTTTTTGTACCAGATGCCAAGCCCGAAGTTCTAAGACTCAAGTTAGGCCAGCGACTCAAAGGTCTCGGGTTCGAATCGCACCAGGAGCATGGATGTTTGTGTATTTTAAGTAGGTGTACAGGGCCGAAGTTACTAGACTGGCCCATATAAAATAAAGTTTACCCAAGCCCGAAGTTGAACTATTCGGTAGAGCTATTAGTTGTAGGAAAAGGAACTTAATTTGGTTCAGAAACATAAGACAACACACGTCTCAGAAATATATATATAGTAGCAGTCACCAGCATTGAAGCTATACATTTGTAAGTTAGAAGTATTTCGACGTTTCGAATTGAATCCTCCCTGAGCTCATCTTCGGAGGAAATAGTTCAAGGGGAGGTGGGGGGGGGGGATAATCAGGAAAAAATTTATAAAATGCCTATACACTTGTCTGCATCACATACTTTGTAAGCAATATTTTTCCTACCTCATTTTATCATGACACACACACACTCAGACATTCTGTCATATAAAAAGGATGGTAGAAGGAATAGTTGAAACTGAAGTAAGATTCCCATTAGCGATGTTGCCTCAGTGTCACAAAGTACCAGCGAAATATGCTGTATCAACGAAACTTGAAGATGTGTCAGTGTCATCACTCATGTGGGGCTTGTTAAAATAAAATAGGTATTTACTGCAAGTGTTATCTTCCGAGTAGCTGATTTTATATTCGAATTTTCTATGGTCCTGGGGCATCATCATTAATGGTTTACGAACCTATGGGATTTTACGTACATACCCGTTCGTAATCTTAACTTCAGATGATGATTGGTCAAAATCATCGGAACTTCGAGCACAAAAGTAGCTTCTCGGGGACAGCATTTGTAATAATTACGTGCTTCTACACACTGTTGTGCCTAACGTTAGATTTTATTCTTCCGTTTAAAACTTCCTTGATTCCCTTTTCCTTATTGGGGTATCCTATACGTAAGTTATTGTAAACTTATTTTTGTGTGGTTAGAAATGCAAGTGAAAATCTTACGTTGGTAGATGCTGATGATCAAACTTCGATACCTTTTATTTACGAAGTCTTGTTATTCCTGATATACAGGGTGTTGCAAAGTAACACCGACAAAACCACCTCACGAGATTCCTAACGTGAAAGACCATCGAAGGTGCACAAATGGTTGGTTTCGGCGCTATAAGCTTCCGAAAGCGTGGGGAAACGAACACTAGAACTTGATATTTCCAATAATGTTAACAGTAGAACTCAGGCGGCGTGGTACCCTCAAAGATTTCAAACTTGCTCTATTCAAAAATGTATATTCCAGAATTATGTAATGGATGTGCAAGGGATTCTCCAAAGAGAAAGGGTATTTCCACTTCCAGACATTCTTGAATAAGATTACTTTCCGTATAAGTATAAATGATGAACATAACCACTGCCGTCTAATCGGCAATGAGAGTAATACTCTTTTACTGCTAACAAATACACTGAACATTCGTTGAAAAGTAAGTAATTTACCCCTGTTTGTTATGCAATTTCGCATATTTATAAAATAATTCCGGAAAGGAAATCTGTTTTAGATATCTACTTGCCGCCAACGAATTATACATGGCTATCGCCGCAGTAAGATCCCAGGATTTCGAAACGGAAAATGTAAAAATAGATAACAAACCTGACCCTAGGGATTGGGAAATCAGCACTTTCGCGTGTGCCCCCTTGCACACCGAGCGAAGCCCTGGTTTATTTATATACATGCTAGCTTTCAGTAGTCTCTATTTGGTATAATAAAGCACTACTTTTATTAAATTTCCTAATGTGTATATACATGAAAAAAAGAACGAAAAAGTTAATTTTCTTTAAAAAAAAATACGTAAAAGTAACGACGCTAGGATTCGATCCCGGGACCTCTGGATCAGCTTCCCGATACATTGACCACCAGACCAAGCTGAGAGTTGGGAAACAAGAGTTTGTTGGTGTTGCTTTAGTTCAAGGAGCTCTGCGCCTGCGCGAGAGTGGGTCACGCCTCGGGATCCTACTGCAGCGATTGCTAGGCCGAATTATTGTTACGTACTGGAAAGTAGACCCGTCATGCTTATTTCGACCCACCTTTGCTTCAAAGATTCTCTGGGAATCCCTTGTGCACCCATTGCAGTTTTGGAATATGCATTTTTAGATAGAGTAGATTTGAGGGTACCATGCCGCATCAATTCTACTGGTAATGGTACTGGAACAAGCTCTATAGAGTTTATTTTTCTACACTTTCGGCAGTCTATAGCGCCGAAACGAAACATTTGTCACCCTCGATGGTCTACACTTTTTTCTCCTTAATATTTTCATGTCAGGAATCTCGTAAGATGGTTTTGTCGGTGTTATTTTGCAACACCCTGTATAACACAGTTTATACATTTCCAATGCCGATGATGATTGTGTTTGTTTTACTGTTTTACTTCTCCACACTTGAGCTAGGAATCTTACACTCATTCCACGCATTAACTTGTTATATGCTAATGTAGCATTCGTTGCGTGTTATGTATGTCGAATAAGACAGTAAAAATTACAAATCGTAACTGTATTTCGTTGTAACTGAAGTAATTTGACTGATAAAAGTGCAAACTTTCTGATACATTGTGTTTTTCTCTCGTAGGATCTCGTTATGTTTCATGGCTTCCAAGTTTCTCTGTCGAAGTCACCCACACTCAGCTGTTACGTTCCGATCAACAGCAACCAGCACAAACATCGCAGCTGGATGCAATGGCACGACAGGTAAAGATGATTTCACTTTGTAATTACATGTGTTAATAGTGTAAAAATTGCCGTACATGATTTACTCAGAGATAATTACGAGTGTAAAACTAGGGCTTGAGAATAGTTTAAATTCAAGTTGATTTTGTATGACTACGGTGACTGTATAGTCTAGTTAGATTTTTACTTTTCTATAAAAAATTATATTTTCTAAAACTCAGTTAATCTCTGTATTGATCGTGATTGTGAGTCTCATATCATTCATACTATCATAACGAGAGGTGTAAGTTGTCTTTGCCAAGAAACATTTCAATCGTTCTAATTTTTATTCCGTCTTCATTTAGACCTTTGTTCAACCTTGTCTTTCCTGTTTGCTTAATGAAAGAGCTAAGTATGATGGTTCGCTAGCTTTCCAAAGATTATGGATGTAGTGGCTATTTAAGAAATATTTATCTGATTTGAAACAATTTATATAAGTTTGCTAAGGGTCAGTTCTACAATCGACCGCTAAACTCCTAGTCAGCGCTAAGTTGAGGCCAACTCTCATTTTGCGTACTCTCATTGGCCAAAATCAGACTTGGCCTCAACGTAGCGCTGACTAGAAGTTGAGCGGTCGATTGTAGAACTGATCCTAAATGTGAAAGACTCAGAACTAGAAAAAAAATCTAAAATTACTAATCTGTTGGAGAATTCGAAGTGTGAGGAGACAGGAGCTGGCGTACAGGATGAAAATTAAGACTGGTCTTTAAATATTGAGAAATGGAAAAATGTTTACTCAAAAGCAACATTTTGTTAGAAGTGCTCAGAAAAAATAATGTAATACTTGATATAACTTGAAATTAAAATAAGCCGAGGCCCGCGTATAAAAATACATATGTTTTATAATCCACAGGTTCAGCAGTTATTTCCACATCTTCCACTCTCGAGTTTAGTTGAAGATTTGCGAATTACACGTTCCGTTGAACTTACCATTGAGAATGTCCTTGATGGGCGCATTGTTCCTCCTCCTCCGATGTTTCAACGTGATGCGGATCTCGTGGAGCCTCAGATTCCCGAACTGGACTTCGATCACGGACCTGTCGGTATGAATACGAATAGTCCACCGACTACTCCTCCACCTTGGGAAGATATCAATTTCCTGGCAGAAGAGGATGAATTACAGAGGTAAGTACTGTTTGGTTTCCTTTATTAGAAGCATCTGTAGTCTATTAATCTTTGTACGGTTTTAAGTGATGTTCCCTTTTCCTTCCAACTTTCTGCGGAATTTGCAAACAGAAGCGATGCATGGTCGTGATTTTTCAACTGATATGGTGAGATAATTGACCAAGTGACGCGAAACGAAAGAAATTAATCAGTAGGGTACTCTGACATGAGCGATAGTCGAGAACTGTTCTCTCTGGCGCTCGGGATTCTAGGTTCGACCCCTGGTCGTGCCATGTGGACTTCTGTGGTGGACAAACACCGTGTGCGTGGGTTTTCTCCCGTTTCCTCCCACTTTCATCATTCCACCAATCATCCATCCGGCCTGAACCAAAGTTTCCTAAAGACCTTAAAAATTCAATTCAAATTCGAGAACTGTTCTGACAAGGCCAGCTTTTTCTAACATGGAAAATGGAGGCTGGTCTGGAGGCTACTAGCACAACCTGGTAGAAGTATCTGATAAGCTTCTGCTGTTTCGGGTTCCACAAAACGAAGAAGGTCTGTGTAAGATATGAGGAGCTCAAATTTATATGCATGCTATTACAAGACCGCATGGTAAAATCTGCGGGAGGGAATTATATCGAAACAAGAAAACCATTCCCTTGAAGAAATGTCGCAACTTTTGTAAAGCTAGAGGCGTTCTAAAGTAACTCTATTGTCACAAATAACGTGATATTTCGTTAAATAATGACGTAAGCCGTATATCTAATTAAACTTAGATAAGTTTATCATTGAGGAGTGAGGTGTAGATGAGTTTCATATACCTGTCTACTGTGGAACGTCGATTTCATCACAATGAAATACTTTTGGAGGGGAATTCCTTTTAAGATGCATTCCTGAATTATAAATTCTGCTCAGATATATTTTTCGGTACATCTTGGCCACATACTAACCCGACACATCTTCGGCCATTATTTCTCGACTGTAAAGCTCAAAGTATGTTAGTGTTCGGAATGCCAATCTACGTCGTTTATCCAGTGTTCACCAAACTGTGCATTATGACCTTATTGCACCCAGTCATATTACAATTTTAATGTGATTACAATTACAGTGGTACGGTAAAATCAGAATTTTAACCTACAGTAAAAAAGTAAAGCTATCCGCTGTGCGATATACACGCGTCCACAGCGCATGGGGGACGTGGAGGTAGCGCTCCACATTTTCCTTACCTACGGTACGAAGTGAGGTAGGGTAGTCAGTCCCTCGCTCGACCGCCTTTACCTTCCCAAGTTGCTCAGGAGTACTAAGGACACGGATACTCAATTCGATAGGAGGTTGAGTGCACCTCAGAGCGCCAGGCATGGGAACTCTGCGAGAAAAGTCTCCAGTGTCGTGGCCGGGAGTAGGAACATTAATATGAAGAGCTCAGCCAAAACAATCTTTCATTCAAAGATACTTTAGAATAATCTAAACAGGTAAACACATACTTAGAAAAAAGCATATTCAATGATTAGTAATTTATGTCTATTCCTGGATTATTTACAAATAAATTACAAACTTCAGTCTTGCATTGGTCTTCACTTTGACTAGTGCGAATGGTTTACTGCGCTCGACTTCAAAGTCTTGTTCGCAAAATTCAGATTATACAAACACAAGTACTAGAATAATATGCAGGCGTGAAAGAACTGTACATGCATTTCTGATTTTGAACGAAAATCATATTCTTTAGCTAATTTTAAAAAAAGCTTCATTACGTAAATCTCATTCGTATATTATTAACTGAAGAAAACCTACATACTTATTTGATAAACTGCGATATCGCAAGGAAATTCCTTTTCATTAACTGCTACTACGTCAAGAGGCAACTCAAATTCAATGGAGCCTACAGATGCCTGCTGGCTCAATGGTCTTACCGAAATGAACGGTATAAGAATTGAAAACAAAACAAAAACCTGAAATTTTGATTCCAATGACTCTTTCTTTCACAGTGCCCAATTTCACCTAATCCCAATATTACAATATTTCCATGATTACGTAAATCCGGAGTCTTAAAGACTTTCTGAATAATATGCAATAAATTAAATAAAAGCATTCCTGGTTCTGAACAACAAAAGCAATTAACAACTTGGTAGGTATAATTAATCAACGTTCAAAAACATACAATTTCTAAATTCACTGAACAAAATATTTTTATAGAAATCGAGGATGTGCACAAGAATTCTTTAAAATACTTTCTTTTAACAAAGCAAAATTAATGCTACAAATAACTAAATTAACTTCAGCCTTTCAAGGTAGATTTAGAATTTTGGAGGAGACGGAGGTAAATTTTTCTAAAATGCAAAATTCGAGACCAAATTTCTTTAAATTAATTGAAACTTAGCAAGCTTATAAATTGAGAATGTACATACAACTTCCACTTCAAAAAACTCAATTAATTTTTAAACTTAACTGACCAACTTCTATAGTAGTAAGCCTTTTCGGGGGTTCGGGGACAATATTTTCCAAGTTTTAACTTTTATCTTAAAATAATGAACTGAAGGCTTCCAGTATTAATTATCCAAGTTAATTAAATGTTACCAAAAGAATTAAAATCAAATTATTCCTTTTAAATACAAATTAATCACTATAATCCGTGAACACGCTCAGGCGAAACGTTGCCTTAAATATTTTCACAAACTCGCCAAATTATTGCATTTCTCGCTTTTAATTATCTATTGAATTTAATTTCACTTTCAATTCAATCTTATTTATGGTTACAGTATTTATTTATGGATAGTGTGTTATCCTCAGGTTCACAAAACTAAGATTACAGTCTAACCTAACCTGACTTCAAAAATCAGACAACCATCCATCATCACAAAAATACGAAGTAATCGAAGCATCATCTAGAATACGATCAACACCATTCAACCACTAACAATAATCCACGCACACTCAACCGACCCACTTTCACTTGCTCGGCATCACTCTTGAATATAAGAAGACATGAAAACACTCTGTCAACATTTCAAATTAAACTTCTAACACGTGGCTATTCAAAGACGAAAAAAGAACTTTTAAACCATCTGACTCAATTTATAATTGAAACCTCTCCTCCCTCTCTCACACACACACACACAGTGCGAACTAATACAGACAATCAAAAAGGGAGAGAGAAGAAAAATAACTGATCTCTTACAATCCACTGAAGCAATACAAATCAATAAACCGTAAAAACAACCCCTCAATCACTGTTGCATTTTCCGAAGGTTCTTGCACCAACGCTACCCACTTTGCCAACCGATAATCCACTACTCAATCCTTAACTTCAATGAGAACCTGTCTCCAAATCCAAACCAACCCTTATGTTCATTAACTCAAGAAGATTGCTATTTACTCAAATTTGATACCTTAACCAGGAACCACAACTTCCGATAGATCATAGTTCCAACAATTTGATTCTCAATGAAAGTCCAAATTTTTTTTTTCTTATCACCTTCTTCACTTCTGTCCATTCCAGTCTATTTTTCTCACAATATCTGAGAAATATCAATAAGTCACCCTTTACACGCTGTCGTAGAAATCTCACAATTGATCTAAGAGATCCTCTCTCTTCGGGTTAATCTTTCAATCTTCAGCATCAAATTGAAAACTGCTTGTCCTTCAATATCTTCAAATCGACGTCCTTTGAAAGCTGCATGAATACTGGACAACACAGCTTCAAATTCCTACTTTTCCAGCAATTTTTCATTAAAACGTATTTCTTTACCATTTCTTCCATCTCCCTGGTTCATACTTCTTTCTGGAGTGCGTCTGCTTTGTTGATCACTTCCACCAGTCTTTACACCTCTTCGAACCCAATTTCTGAAATCATTATCTCCTCTTTCTTCATGTATCGCCTCAGAACATCTTCCAATTTTCAAAACATTAATTTCTCACTCCTCCAGTTCCAAGTTCAATTCCGCGGGTTCGCTGTTCTATTCCAGATTGATCATAAAACTTTTTAACACTAGTCTCCCTGTCTGAATTTTCAACATCACCTCCATCTTGAAAGACCACATTACATCTTCCAGCAGTGGAATGAGTCATTCCCCTTTTCATAATATCATTCATTGTCCTTCCTCGAATTTCATTACCGGCTTCAGTTCTAAACGAATGTATTCCTCCGCGAAGTTCCATTTCTAAATCCATGTCACTTCGATGGAACTCATCAAAATATGAATCCACCCTTCCAGTCCTATTAACAGTCACACATGATCCATAGATGCTTTCCTCAAAATCAATAAGTTCCTCATATATAAACCTTTGCATTCAACATTTGGCAAACTTATCCAATTTCCCAATTTTCAACAGGCTCCTATTCGGTTAAGTGAATTCCGATCAGAGAAGGTTTACATACATTTATTTCTCTAATCAGTCTTCAATGCTTCGTCACTCCAAACCGACTTTCAAAAAACCAAGAACTTTCAAAGTATTATATCAATTTTCTGGATTAGTTTCATTACATTCCTTAACTAACCTATAATTACAATCATTCGGCGTCGGCGATATCACATTAGTAGACGTTATCAAAACTCTTCCATGGTAGTGCTTCCGGCTACCTCTTCCTCGGCGAACAAAATCATCATCAATCCCTTTTTGCACTAACGTAATCACCCTATTTGTAATGCACGTGCATTTATTTGTAATGTATGTTATCTTTTAGTGTGTGTTTTAATCAGCTCTTGTGTATTTTTAAACATTTTTTATGTACCTTTTTCAGACAAGGATTAGAGACGGTAGACTAGCTACGGGCTGAATCTTGTCTGCTAAAATAAAGTATTTTGATGATGTAATTGTTACTCTCTCATTCGCACATTACGTGAGAACGGTTGTGATTCAGTCTAAATGTGGCGTGACGATAGATGGCGTTACTCTCAAGGTTTCACATTTATTAAAGTTGTAGTAGAAGTAGTGGTAGTACTATGTCTGCACAACTTCTCTGCCGAAACACTTGAGCTGGAGTTGATTCCAAGTGGAACGGTGAATGTTCTTATTGAAACTCTCTTCAGCTGTGTCCAGTCTTGTAGTTCTAATGTTTCAATTCGTATTCCCACAATAGGAGAGTGAGGCAAGAGAGGAATACGAATAAAAGGAGTGACAGAATCTGACAACGTTGCAAGAATACTTTCATCTGATTCGCTGTGAATGAAACCCCTTTCGATTTGAAAACCACTATAGTATTTTTTAGTAACTATCCTTTATCATCATGAACTGAACTGGATCTTTAAATGCCAGTCAAGAGAATGTAGCAATCTGTGTTTCAGTTGCTCAAAGGAACTACGTGGTCGGCCTTCCGTTAAAGCAGGAATTGTCATTTTGGTATACGCATTCCCGCGTTGGATTCTCGTTCATAAGGCCTTTGTGCAAATGGAGTTAGTTATCATCTGATTGCTTGAAGTAGTTTGGGTGTTAGGTAGGTGAAGTGGATGATGTGAACTTTCTAAACATTTTTTGTGGGCTTCTGATACAGAGCATGACTTGTATTTTCAACATATCCCGTTTTAGTCTACATTCACAGTAAATTGTGTGTAATTCAGTGACTTCTATCAACCAAGTAGACTTATCAATCATATGAATATGTGTAATTCATTCTATGAACCGAGTCATATTACATTAAAAAATGTCTTTAAATGTCTTATTCTAGGCCTCTTGTCAATGCTGATACTGCCTTCATTGATACTTTATTAAGAATGATGTTTTTTCTTAGAAGTGCATGTCTGTTGTAACAGTGTAGTGTATTGCTGTCTTGATCACATCAAACACAACTAAGATGTCTTTCGGCAACTAAGTATACCATTCAGATGCGTCCTCATATGTTTGGTTCTTGCACCAAACGATGCACATCGTCGTATTATACGATGCTATAACTTTATTATTATTATTATTGTTTATTTGCTAAAGCCTTCAGTTGGTGTGTAGTTGTTCAGGCTTGTTTCAGTTGGTTATATTTCTGTCTGTATGAATTATAGAACACAATGCAGTTGAAATTCATTACTTAACCAATGTTTGTTGTTTCCGTTTCAGTATGGGTGAGCCACATATTCTCGGCGGTCGATTTTCGAAGTCTCCCATCGAAAGAGAAAGAATATTAAAGCGACGCAAGGATCAGCTGCTAATGCAAGCTCGTCGCAAGTACATGGAAAAACACAATGGAAGTGGGTTGGAAGAGCCGGCCTTATCGAATGAATATGAGAACAGTGTTCGAAGAAGACCCGAGGCAGAAGTAAGAGGTGAAGAAAGTTGAAGTTTAAATATACGGGAGTCGCAAAGAAAGAAATGGGGTGATAATTTTATGTCTACGGGAAGAGCAATTTGAACTCTAGCATAATTTTGAAAGTTGCGAGTGCCCCTCTGGACTGTACCTATTATTGAAGAAGCGAGAGTGTCGTTTGGAGTAACATTGTCCTAACCACTTCCAGTATGTGACACTGGTGCTCTCATATCCAACACGATTTGTCAGAAAGGAGTATTCGGAGGGAGGCAGAGATTGCAAGTGTTGATCATCAACCCCAATGAAATGAATTTGAAATGCTCAATTACACTTTTAAAATGAAAAGTTTTTAAAAATTGTCTTATGATATCAGCTTTAAATTTATAAATGAAATTTGACATGCACAATACAGCATTATTTAAAAAAAAAAGTAACAGTTCTAAGTTAATAGGTTCTCTTTTACGAACGTTTTCATAATAAATTAAACCTAAACGTCGCATACTATAAAGACTGCTCCTTAAATTATGCTGATTTGGTCGTATGAAGCGTCCATTTAACTTATTATAGTATATTCCCTAGGATGAAGTCCTATTGAGCAGTTTTGTATATGAAAAACGGTTCTTGTCTTCCCCTCGGAAGGTAAACAATGCGGTGTTCGGTCACCATTAAAGAAACTTGTATTTCCTATGTATTTAAAATAAAATTAAAAAGTAAAAATGTAGATGCATTCCTAGTTTGATAGAGCATGACCAGTCTCCACAACTTTTCTTGGAGTTGTGACTGAAATTGCAGCATAATACCAAACAGATTTAAGACTGAATCAGCTTTGCAACTAGAATATTGCTTTCATTTTTTTGTTGTCATTGTACATAAAATCATATTTAAGCATAATAGCAAAAATAGCGTGTCCATATATGATGTACTTAAAACATTTTCTTTTTAAAGTTCTCATGTCTCAGTGCCTGAAGGAAATTAGGTAGATTTTATGTTAATAATCGTGGTTCAATGCAAATAGTGTAGTAAATAGGTGCATGCATTTTTTCCTGTTTGAGTAACCACACAAAGTCCAAACGTGTATGCATGTGTGTGGGTGTTTGTGCGCATGATGTAGTTTATTTTGTTTTAAAAATGAAGTTGCAGGTGAAACATCACACAGGTATCCCCTATGTGTGGATTAGGGAGACAAATAAGTATTAAGTCAGTGCTGTTAATTGTTAAGTAATAATAATAATTATAATTAAGAATCGTAAACTTGAACTTCCATTTTTTGGAAGAGTCAGTGTGTTTCACTGAGACAACATGTACATAATTGGGGCTTACAACCCTGAATACTTGTCATACAGATTTAAGTTGTAGCACAGATCTTGTTACCATTGCTTTTATTTTGTGTTCACTTACCAGCACAATGGAGGAATGTTTATTCCTATATTTCTGTAAAGCGAATTAGAATAAACATTCAAAAGTAAACTTAATGTTGTTTTATTTGTCCAGATAGTTACAAAAGTGTCAACGAACTTTTCTGTGCTTCCAACTACTTCCCATGACCTCTTTCCTAAAAACAGCGTGGGAATGGTCTACTTAGTGGTGCCATATGAACCACACTGTTCAGAATTTTTTAAGGAACTAATCCATCCTCTTTTTCTCCAGAACGTTGAATTCCTACAGCTTGTGCTAATTTGGTGTTTGTACTAATTTCAGTCTTTACTAAACACAACATTTCTTAATTAAAATCAATTTTTGCCACAATTGATTCAGACGCTACATTTTTAGTAGCTTTTTTCCTTCTTGAGAGGACTAGACGAACGCTTTTTTTAAGCGCTTAAAATCTGAAGTGGCGTCCAATAGTGTCCCTCATCCGGGCAGAGAGATTATATAAGGTGCAAACTTAGAGCTGTGTTTATTTACATCAAACCATGAAAAAGTTTCTTTGAAGAAATTCCGAAATCTGCTTAGTTCCGGAGCCACAGGTTCTGAAAGTTATGGCGGCATCGTCACAAATGACGTCATAGCTCTATATGTAATGACGTAAGCGGTGTCGGCTTAGCAAATCACACTCAAAATAGTTCTCAATACATGTATTTAAGTTACGTTTATGATGGGGGAATACAGCTTAAAGGGGATTTCTATGCTTGCTCTATTAAATCATTTAATTCCTTCACAATGAAATTCTTAGGTTGTGATCAAAAGCATTGCTTTAAATAGATGGATCGGGT
The DNA here is from genome assembly GCA_022664845.1 of Lepisma saccharinum. NCBI lineage: Eukaryota > Metazoa > Arthropoda > Insecta > Zygentoma > Lepismatidae > Lepisma > Lepisma saccharinum. Next base: position 12,546 of record JAGDQP010011111.1, read on the forward strand.
ACTTCTTCCTGTGTGATTTTCTAAGCCGACACCGCTTACATCATTGTGTATCGGGTTATGCTCGTGACGATGCCACTGTGACTTCGAGCGCTCGTATTTCCACAGCTACGCTTACTTTTGAATTTCTTCAAAGGAACTGTTTTCTTGTTTTGAAGTCAATAATCACAACCCGAAGTTTGCACCATTATCTCGGGGACACCCTGTAGAAAATACGAGACCTGGACTGGACTATGGAGAAGATATGGAAGAATATGTGTGAGTACTCAGTTTGAAAGTGATACGGAAAATTCCAAGAAGATAACAGATCCCTAGAGAGCGCATCTCGGTTAGGGAGACCGGCGACCGTGATTAACGAGCGACTGTTCAGCTGAACCACTGCCGAACGTTTGAGAGTGGCACTATAATTCAAGGTCAGTGCAAAGACTTAACTTTCCATATCTGTGACACCTGCAGAAAATGTATAAATTGGGTCGCTGTGTCTCGCATGATTTGAAGGTATCGCAGAAGGCGGCACGAGCTAATGCTTGCTGTCTCATTAGCACAAGGATCAGTTTCTTGGTAGGTTCCTAACATGGAATGACATGTCATTTCGTACGATACTTCCATACACCGTCATCATTGGTTAATCCCTCACGAACCTTGCCGAAACCACCACTGCACCCAAAAGAAGGTATCGTTGACTCGGAAGTATCATGTATAAGGTACTGCTGTCAGCTGGCCAAATAATCAATGTCACTGTATATTCTGAGCAGCTAGACCATGTCCACGAAAAGGTGAAAACTAAGGAACCTGCACTCGTGAATCACAAAGATTGATACGGCTAAGGTGATTCGTGAGTCCATTATCTACCTGCATTGGAAATTTTTGCACCCACCATATGCTCCAGATATCGCAGCATCCCACTACCATGAGTTTTTTATTGATCAGTTCCTTTGAGAACAGCAGCTCCGATGCTTTTACCATGTGAATAAAAGAAACAAATTACATTCACAGGCCATGTGTATTGATGTTACAGGGTTGCAAAATACGTTTATATTATGTTGTCAAACATGAAATGAACACCTTTGTCATTTTAAATGTCCGTGAATCCGATTCCTTAGGAAAAATGTCTTTGTTTAAAAAGAAATCCCTGACACTTCACGTGATTCCTTATGGAAAGGACCCTCTGGCTTGTTATAAAAATTCTCAGAATAGTCCAGTGAAATTAAGCATATCTGGAGGTCTATTTAGACATTTAAAAAATTAAACTTTTTGCAACCTGTACTACTACCAGAAAGTCAGCAGAGGCAAAGCTGGTTCCCTTAGGTCAAACTATAAGTTGAGAGGTGACCGAGGAAGAATGCTTTAGAACACTGTGCAAGCTGCTACACGAGTGGCAGCTTACCAAGCACTACAAGTCAGAAATCAGGAAAGGGATACGAGGTAGGAGGCCTTTAACAAGACTTGAATTTGGCTGAATTCACCAAAGCATCAGCCAGTTTCGAAGAGATCACAGCTATTCATCGGAGAGCGGAATGAAGTGTCAACGAAAAGGTCTTCAACCACTACAGATAGTTAGCGCTGAAGTTGGAAGAAGAGCGGAACTTGACCTTGGAGACTGCAAGGCCCGCTTTGGTTCGGAGGTCTCCAAGGAAGTTGTGCTGACGAGGAAGCTACAAGACCAAAAAACGAGAGGTCGTACAAAAGCCCAAAAAATATTTGGGCAAATACTTAACCCTTCGTACACCAAGGGAGGGTTAAAAAAATATCCACACTTTTTTTAAATCATAATTTTTATGGATGCTTTTTTAGTATCGTGTCAGAACTCAAGTTTTATGTTAAAAATATTGTAAATTTTATTTCTTTAAAAAGTAACTCATTTTTTAAACAAGTTTTCGTAGTGGACATAAAGTATCCCTCCCTCGGTGTAATTTGACACTATAATGTGCATAAAGATATTTCGATTCTGGTTGCTTATAGATGGCGTTGTTTGTCAATAAAATTATCTCGTATTATAGAAACAAGTAAGGATCGTTATTCTTGAGTGGAAGGGTGAGTGAATTAGAAATCACTAGGTTTTATTTTGTGTTGAAAGCAAATATGATATATTATTTACCTGAAAGTGACACAAAGCACGAATTAGCCAAGAACTCAGTGGAAGAATAAGAAAACAAATGGTTACATACTTAATACTTGCTCTGTTCGTAGTCTTTAGTTATTTTAGTGAACGTTTAATACAAAATATATTAGAATGTTAAATGTTTTAGGAAGAAAATAATTTTAACGGTTTGTAATATACTACAGATATTATAAAAACTTTCACCAATGTATAGAAAGTAAAGAGGACATAGAACTAGTTTCAAATTACCACAAATCCAAGTATGAATGGGTGCAACGAGGAAACCTTGGAGCCTTCATTCCCAACGCTAGTGAAGAGGAGTATGAAAATTACATAAGTTTTTGAGAACAGAGAGATTAATTCAAAATGAAGGCGCGGGTACTTGAGCATGTGTTTCTAGGGCGTTTGTCAACATATAAGTACATATGCTGAATTAGTATGAACTAATAAAGGTCCTGTGAAACCTATACTTGAACATAGATGATGGTGTAGGAATACTTCCAGAGAGGAAGGAAAAAAATAATCCTACTTAAAACAATTTACATAAAATGCAGGACAACTTGAGTCGAGCCAAACTAAGCTTAACTTCCTGGATGTTATTGTACCATAAAGAGACTAAGGGTCAGTTCTACAATCGACCGCTAAACGTCTAGTCAGCGCTAAGTTGAGGCCAAGTCTGATTTTGGCCAATGAGAGAACACAAAATGAGAGTTGGCCTGAACTTAGCGCTGACTAGAAGTTGAGCGGTCGATTGTAGAACTGACCCTAAACGGACGTCTGGAAACGGACTTTATATTATAAATCTACCTCAAGACATGAATTCTAACACGCAGACTCGATACATCCAACTGCTCTAAAGGAAAAGCTCACTGATTACGTCTGGAAATTATAAATAATTGATAGAAACTGAAAAAGAAATTAAAAGAGCATTTATTGCTAGAGGATACAAAAATAGAATGATTCCAATCGAGTCGGCCAAAAGGGGAACAAATTGTGAAAATAGAGCTACCTTCCCACCAGAATACTACCCAAACTATGAAAACAAATTAATCCAGAACTACTTCTAAAGAGAATATGATGGGGAGAACTTGAGTGGGGATGCCACAAGACCGACCGTTAAACGCATACAAGAGACAGAGGAACTCAATAACACAAGCAACCTACACACAAAATAACTAATGATGTACAAGATTTAATAATAATAATAATAAAAAAGAACCCAACATAATTGAACAGCATGCCAAAACAAACAAACAAGTAAAAAAAAAAAAAGAACTCGTAAAACTGACGTATGTGAAAATGGCTGTTGAGGACCAAAACGTATGAGCATACTCAAGAGATAAAAGACAAATGGAGGAAAACAGCATATCAAAACCACTGAGTTCATCCATTGAAGGATTGTATTACAGAATTCAGAGAAGATGAACATCATCAAAGTAATAGGAAGCCTCAGTCCCAAATAAGGATAAGGATTTGTACCACAATTAACGTACCGAAGGTCAAGCAGCAGAGAAATAGGACAGGAGCGGAAGGCTGACTACAAAATAGAAACTTCAAGAATCGAATAATTTCTAAGCCCAATCAGGGAAACAAATGGATTTGAAACTAGAGAATTAAGGAAAGCGATAAACTCTTGCATTAATAGAGTCCATAGAAACCCACTTGACGTCAGATGTACACATCCACACAGACACACACACAAAAAAAAATAATATATATATATATATCCTGAAGAACGGTCGTTCTTCGAGTGACGTTCACAAACGAGTCTGTTAGCGGCACTCACATATATACAGCTAATTTCCGATCTAGCGAACTATAAACCCGATTCTGATGCTTAAACTTGCATTTGAAAGCTCTTTGCCATACTAAGAGAGAGAAAAAGCAAGGACCTCCCTGGGACCCCCTAGGACGGTTCGAAAAAAAATAATCAGAATTTCACATTTCTGGTGATAGCACTTACCACAGACCATATAGGCGGCCGAAACTTCCGGAATCGTAATCTACGCTTCAATACTTTTTAAACGGTGAATCACACGACAAAATCGGTGAAGGGGTTCAGAAGTTGACTTTCTCTTTTAGCTCAATCACAGAATTTTCAAAAATGATCGGAAGGTGTGTCTGTCTTTTTGCTTTCCCCCAAATGTGTGGTACCAGGGGGGGGGGGGGGTGTCAATTGCGGGTCCCGTTGGGGTAAAAATAAAAGCCTATTTTTTATAAGAGTTGCTGTTTTCGAAATACGGAGCCATGGTCCAAAATCAACCTTTATATGAAAACTATGTTTACTTTTTACTCGATCTCAACCAAATGGTTAATTTAACTAAAATACTGTATTTTTATGTGCTTTTTTCTAATAGGTAGCCTTACAAAATAAGTGATATCAGTACAAAAAACCCTTCGGGCTAAAGGAGTGACTCTCACAAAACAAGTTATATCCATTTTGCGAATTACTTCCTTTGTGTCACTATGGCGGAAGGGAAGATACTATGTCTCTTAATTTTATTTCAAAGGGAACACTTTCGCCATAGTGATACAAAGAAAGTCACTCGCAAAATGGATCTCACTTCTTTTGTAAATATAATTCTTGCGTCACTCTTACCCCCGAAGGGGGTTTTTGTACTGTTGTTCTATACAGCAAACCGATACTTGACTTGCAAGTGCACACACAATGCACATAAAATGTATACACACCACATATACGGAAAAAGATTTAATAAATTCCTAGATACTGTTCAAGCATGGTAAACTAACAGTCGTACAGTTATACGAAATATATACAGTGGAGGTTGACTCAGTACACCAATCGTCAATGAGAAAACAGATGTAGGGGGAGACATCTTCAAAGTAGAGAATCTGATTGTAAGGCTCGGCTCCAAGCATTGCCCAAACACGGTGGAATATACAGAGAATCTGAATTGGAACCGGTTAATGGCTGCCAGGTACTAAAGATGAAGAAGATATCCCACCGTATTTTATAAATGTTTCACATAACAACAACTTTTGCTAGCACACAAACACATAACTAGGTTACATTTAAAGATGGTTTGAATCTCTTAAAACGCTTTATAGATTTAATGTTACGTGTTGTGATTATGTTACAATTACCGAGGTTATTTTCCATAACTTTCAAAACTGAAAGCAAGAAACTATTTTCTATCAGTTTTCCTTTAGTATATGTCAAAGAGAAGGCCAGCAATTAATAAAATTCTTCATGGCAGTCATTTTCCAATATTCCCTTGAATTTTATACAAAAATGACGCTCCTGTCGCTAGTCTGTGAGATGTCATACACGTTTAAAGATGTGACGGCCACCATATTGATGACGTTAATATATACACATTAGGAAATTAAATATAATTAGTGACCATTGGTTAGGTTAGAAAAAGTCAGGTATGGTAGGATTTTAATTGCACACGCATGTCGAGGGTTAACCATTGATATCTCGTATCTACAATTGTCACCTAAAGTAGTAGTTGTCTTTTTATTGAAAAAAAAAATCCCTGTCGGTAGGCCTACAGGCTAAGGTAGATCTTGAAGTTTTTTTTTTATTTTCAAAAATTCAAATCTCGCCTTATATGAGAGCTATCGAGAAACTATTTATTGATTTGTAGATTATTCATCAAGAGCTGTTCAACGATACCCCACAAGATATATATATATATATATATACTGGCTTTGTTTCGCTGGGAGCGCTGTCCCCAGACCCCCGTAGGGGGTTCGCCCCCCAACTTCAGTGCTTTTGAGAGGATGCGCCTCCTTTATCTTAACCAAAATCTTCCTGCAGCACTACGCCAGCATGGTATCCATCTGCACCCTCCCACGGGGGGCTGCGCCCCCAAAAGGAAGGTTTGCCCCATTTATTGTAACCTACTCTTGGTCATACACCTTCAAAGAAAATTTCGTTTCTCTACCTTCAATGATTTGGAAATTGGTTTTTTGGGGGCGGCTATTTTGGATCCAAGTTGACGACTTTTTTTTAAAGTTTTCTTATATTGTCGTGACCTACTTGTGATAGTACAACTTCAAGTAAAATTTCATTTGCCCAGCTCAAACGGTGTGCAAAATGGGATTTTGGGCGGTCATTTTAGATTCAAGATGGCTACTTTTCCCAAATGTTGTAATATTTCCCTAAACTACTCGTCATAATGCACCTTTATGCCAAATTTCGTATCTCTAGCTCAAACGGTGTGGAAAATGTTTTTAGGTCCGCCATTTTGGATCCAAGATGGCGTCTTTGGATACATCATGTAATATTTTAGTAACATACAAATGATAATGTATAGTGTTACCAAATTTGATATTTCTAGCTGCAGCTGTTTAGGCTGTGTATTCTATACAACAATGGGTTCGGCGGCCATTTTGAATCCAAGATGGCGACTTTTTCAACATTTCGTAATATTTTCTTGAACTACTATTGACAATATCAAATTTCGTATCTCTAGCTCAAACGATACGAAAAATAGATTTCTTACTTCCGCCATTTTGGATCCAAGATGGCGTCTTTGAACTCATTAGGTAACATTTTCGTAATCAAAAAGTGATGATGTACCTTTATGCCAAATTTGATTTCAATAGCCCCAGCGGTTTAGGCTGTGCATTCTATACAATAGGTTCGGCGGCCATTTTGTATCCAAGATGGCGACCGATTTTGCTGATTAACGAACTTAACCGAGCTATTAAGCCTCGAAATAACATATTAAAATTTGGTTCAAATATCTTCAAAATTATGGCCGCTAGCGTGTTAATATATATATATATATACTTTCATATCGTACCGATCTCAATAGGTATATTTTTCTTCGAAATCTACCTAATAAACGTCTAATGTTCGAAATCTAACTCTATGTTTATTTGTTACGAAGTTTCAACTAGAAAGTCCGCCATTTTTTCTCCTTTTCATAAAAAGACAAGACAGGTGACAAAAATGTAGATACGAGGTATCAATGGTTAACCTGAGGTACGTGATTAATACTACGGCTACCACCTAGTTTCTATGCTGGTGAAATAAAAAATGGTGGTTCTGAGCGGAAACAAGGTAAGTTTGCAATGTTGCCACAGTATATTGCCAAATTGAATGTTGTTACCAGATACATACTTGGCTGAGAGTAACTGTATATTTGGAGTTACGTATTAAAATGTGAAATATGTTTTTTTTTTTAAGTTGTTGAAATAAATTATTAAAAATATTATATTGTTTTATTGCTTTTTATTATGTCAAACCAAAATTTATTTACAAGATTTGATCTAACTCTAATGTTGGTTGTTTCTGGTGGATAAAAATGCTTTCATACACCGTTCGCTGTTTAAGGAAATCTACTTTATACAGTACCTTGGTATCCGCTATTTCATGTAGTAGTTTAAAGGTGTTGCGAGAGGCCAGATGTGGGACATTCATTCTTTTTGGCAGCTCTAATATGCTCTGGACCCTGGTGTAAAGGTTCCGCTTAGTCATTCTGACATACTACTGGTGCTTCCACTAGTAAGTGATGTGGTAAACTCCCTGTGTTTTTTGGAACATAACTTTTAAATTGGGTAAATTTTTTATTCAATGTGTTTGGGGGTTTTAGGGTATGTTTCGACTTATTTTTGACAAAAAAATTTCTCCAGTCTGTCGGTAACAGGTAGGAACAAGGGCGAACTTATCCACGTTTTTTATTTCACCAGCATAGAACATGAACAAAGGTCAACTTTGCGAACGGCTTCATTTATCCCTGCAGACCTTTACCCTACCTTTCTCACCTGATGACGTCAATATATAAGTTGGCGAAACTAGTAGTGTTTGCAATCGCCATATTGTTATGTGATTCGGTGGCAGGAAGGATACGGTACCAAGTTAAGGGTAAGTTTTCGATCAGGAGACCCTGCGCTTGATGAGTCGGATTGCTCCTAGGCCTACTTTCAGAAGTTATTGTTTCTGAGAGATCAGTTCACACCTCGCAACACGTCTACCAGCCGATGACTCTGCCTACCTATCCTGGCAGCTGCAATGACCGTGAAAGTATTGCAGAAGGTATTTCTACCGAATACGATGAACTAAGTGGCACTCCAGCGTCCCGTTCAGTCATCATCTTCATCCCGCTCAACCCCTTCTTACAATGTCGTCTACTACCGTCAAAACTCAGTCAACAGGATAAATTCAAATTCAGAATGAAAGTGCAACAAGTACTTTATGATCTTAGGTTTCAAGAGAAGAAGGTACCTGAGAATCCACCACCGTTTCGAAATTGTCTACGCGCGGCCTCAACGTTGCGCACCATTCACTGCTCCATGGTTACTAAATGACAAAACGTTCTATCTATCTGTTTCTTGCGCACCTCAGGGCACGCTACGGGCTTTAGTTTAGTAACTATTAAGAGCCACTCTCACAAATGTAATTTCTATAACAAGATATTTGGATTCGTTACCCACATAGCAGAGTACGTCCCATTTAGATCCCATTACCGTCAGAATGGTCCTGCTCCCATAGCGATGTCCTAAGGACGTCCGTGGAATAACTCTGTGGGCAATACAAACAGTTCATCCCGTATGGATGTACCCTGGATCTCCCCCGGAAAGCCGTGTGGGATTACCTACCTGGAATTTCTATAAATTAAATCGACCTTACTATTATTATTATTTAATTAATTATAACTATACGAAGGATATGCCTTCGTATAGTTATACGAAGGATTAATTATAACTATACGTCCCATGGATGTAAACAGGACGTCCCGATATCCTGCCAGGAGATCCGTCAGATATCCCTTGGACGTTCTTTTTTGTTATGTGGGTAATAACATATCGATGTTGGTGTGTACAAATGAAAAAATAATAATAATAAAGAGAGAAAAGCTTATTGATAACGCAGTGGTTAGTGAAAGTAGAAAGATGTTAGGCTTGTAGACATGAAGCTAAATTAGGAGTTTGAAAAGTAATTGTAGTCAGGGGACATTGTATGGCTAATGGCTATATGTATAACTGCAGAAAAATGTATATGTGAAAAAAAAAAAGTAGAGCAAATGGTGATGTATAGGGAAGGGGGAGGAAAACAGGGTGGAAATTAATGGAACATGAATTCGGTAAGGATATGGTTTTGATACCCTTATACATATAGTGTAGACAATTGTGACAAGACGTTGAGCAGCGTGTTGTATGCCATTTAGTGTTACCAATCTCTCAGGGTTGCCAGGACACGATTCAAAATTTCCCGTTCTTTTGAGTTACCCTGTACTAGCGTGAAACCAATTTTGATTCAAGTTTTTTCAAGATCTAGTTGAATATTTCATGAGTCATCGCCGTCTCTCTGGATGACGTTTCACTTTTTAAACAGTGACTGTGATATTCCTTTACGTTCCTGCCCGTGTTTACTGGATGTACACCATACTTTCGGTTTGAACGTTTCCACAGTGGCCACCACTTCGAACTTGCTGATAAGTAATCTTCATTGTCACTGCTAAATAACATGTTCACTAAAAAAATGGTTTAATAGTTCACAATAACTGCAGGCGAACACTAAAGATATTTCAACAATTTCTGCTCACCAGGCTGTGTCGCACTGTTGCGATATATCTTCCCTGTGTTCTTCCTACAGTGATCATGTGATGCAATGTCGCTTTACTATGTTCGTACCCTTACATAGATGGCATAAATCCGCCCAGGTAACGTTTAATCAGTTCCATCATAACACAAGCAGTTTACATGTAAGCCACGTTAGCTAATTTTCCAGGATTGACACAACTGTTTAGGAAAAAAATTCAATAAGTATAAATCAATTCTCGCTTTGAGCACACCAGACTAGAGAAATCATTCACAAGTTACGTCACAGTCTTCGGAATCTACTTGTAATTGTAGTAATTACATTGACATGATCAAACATTGTCGATCCATTAGGATCAGTGAACATGAAAGAAACGCCACCACTTGAAGATCACATTTCAGCTCTCTTAAATCATTTTCACAATCACAAAGAGGTCGTTCAAGTATTACGTAAGTAGATACCGTACCTCGTCACCTTGTGCTTACATAAGACATATCAGATTTCTTATAGTCATTGCGTAGTGCTGTTTAAATTTACACTAACATTTTTTTTAAAGTGGATCTTGCATAAATATTCCTCTGATTCCCTCTCACCACTTGAATGCCAACATAATACTTCAACGACCGCGAATATCAAATAGCATCAGCTCGAATACTCCATAAACTCAAACAAATATGGATTGATTAGTATGGAAGCGTGTTGCATAATTTCTGAAAGTCCGAAACTGAAAATAGACAAGGAAAATCTACACAAACCATGATCTCCATTCATACAAGATGTAATAATTTCCAACTATAGCCTTGTTTACTATTTCTGTGTCTAATTTCTAAAAATATATATATTCAATTCTAATATATATATATACTAGCACAAAGGAAAGCCGAAAGAGCAATTTCAGGTAAATTTATGAGAAAAATGAAGGAAAATACTTACAGCTTATATGTTTCGTATTTGAGCACACACACATGCAAATTTATGTATGTCGCTACGATATTCCGTGCTCACAGTGGCACTTATTCATGTGTAGACGGATAGAACGAAGTGCGCGTGTTGACAAAGCACAAGATTGAAGAGATAGTGGCGACACGTAGCGGACGACGCATCAAGCTTGGAGAACAACTGATTGCTGTAGTGCGTACTTTCCGGAACTTGAAATAATAATAACTGTTTAGCGTGTAAGTACAGGGTGGGATCGTGGATTGAACTGTGTTGAATATGCAGAGCAAACAGGAGGTTTAGAGTTATTGAAGATTAAGGCCAGGATAGATTTTCGCGCGCAAACCATGAATAAAGGCGCCCTCCTACAGACGAAGTGTTGAGGTGCTGGTCGTAGGGGGTAAAATGTGGATTATGGCAACCAGGAAAGAGATCAAAATTGGTATTGTGGGACTCAGTGTGCAAGGAAACTGGGACATCCGGTTTGTTGATAGTACAGAAGTGACGATCGTTACTAATACGAATATTAAGAGCACAACTTGTTTCCCCCACATAAAAGGCATCACAGAACTTGCAGGTTAGGATGTATATAACATTAGGGGTGTGGCATGTACCCTTGGGATTGAGGGTGTACCGACCATTAGCAGTATGGATAGTGATTGTGGGAGAAGTGATGAAAATGGAACAGACCTTACATCTGTCTCTCTTGCATGTATGAGCGCCGGTTTGGGTTGGTGGCAAGGAGGGAATCGTACGGACCAAAACGTTTGTAAGATTAGGAGGCTGTTGAAAAACTATATTATCCCTGTGTTGGAAATCACTCAATGTAATTCCGCATCATTCCTTTTCTCCCGTCTACGTTTGTGTATCCTTAACTATACCGAATCAGTTGCTCATGCTTGACTATAAGGCCTTACTCCTACAGGACTGACTGTCGGGACGGGCGTATGCCATAGTGCTGTTACCGCCCATACAATTCATTTTATCTTTATCTTGTCCTACGGGACTGACTCCCAAAATCCCGCTTTATATTATATATATATATATATATATATATATATATATATATATATATATATATATACACATAACAATACATTCTTGACTTTATATCCTCTTTGAGAGAAAGGAAGTTTTAGGGATTTGTAGTTTAGAGGATTGAAACTCGCTAGTACAGAAAAATAGACTTTTACTAAATTAAGAGCGGATGAAAATCCTAGAACTAGGATAATGGATCATGGGCTCCGATATAAAGACAATATGTGCAAAATCCATTGCCACTTACCAAATGAACTGCTAACAGTCAAGCCAAAATCCAAGATATCTTAGCAGCGTTGATCCATTTTCAAGTCTAGGTGGTAGACGAAACGTAAAGAACTTCGTCACGATGACATGGCCAAGGAGAAGTCCTGCAGTTGGCCAAGACACACTTCAAATAGACTTTTCAGGACTGACGAAATATGTTTTCAGTACAAACACTGAATATAGAATGTTTTCTCCCGTTGACGTTCTCCTCCTTCGAAACCTGTCTTGTCCTACTTCCTCATGGGAGTTTCCATGGATCAAGAGGTGCTGAATTGACCGAAGTCATTCACACTTGATGGTGACGTATCCTCATCGTAGCAAAGACTCGTAGACAGGAATCCAAATAATCCAAAGAATACGTAGTCTTGCACATAGTTTAATGACAAAATTAGGAAGACGAAAACAACCAGAGAGCAATAACTTGAACAACAAAGACTTGGCTAGACTGCAAATTAACTATCGAAATGAAATACTGCGACTTCTAACATAACAATATCCATATTGTCATTAATATATTAATACTGTTACGTTAAAAATCGAAAAAAAAAAAAAAAATTTAAAGTTGGAAAAGAGGTAAGGCAAGGAGATTCAATTTCTCCGAAACTGTTTTCTGCGGTCCTGGAGAGAGTGTTCCAAAATTTAAACTGGGATGAAGTTGGAATAAAAATTAATGGCGAATATCTTCATCACCTACAATTCGCTGATGATATTGTCCTGTTTGCTCCAAGTGCAGAAGAACTACAAACCAGAATGGAAGAACGGAGTAATGAGAGTTCGAAAATAGACCTTAAAATGAATTTAAGTAAAACAAAGGTCATATACAATCAACATGCTGCAAAAAGGGAAATAAAGATTAGCGGGGAGACAATAGGCATAGTTGATGAGTATGTTTACCTAGGCCAGCTCAAAACATCGAATGCCAAGTTGACTGATGAAATAAATAGAAGATGTAAAATGGCGTGGAGTTCGTTTGGAAGACTACACTTGATTTTCAAAAGTAAACTACCAATGTTCCTGAAGCCTAAAGTTTATAATCAATGTGTCTTACCTGTGATGATGTACGGCTGTGAAACTTGGACATTGAATGCGCAAACAGCTCAAAGCTTGAGAGTCACACAAAGAGCAATGGAGAGATGCATGCTAGGAATAACCAGGAGGGACAGGAAGACAAGTTAATGGATTCGCGCACAAAGGTAGAAGTGTAATCAAGACTGCGAAGATGCTGAAGTGGAAATGGGCCGGTCACATAGCTAGACGAACAGATGGAAGGTGGACGACAAATGTACTACAGTGGATTCCTAGAGAAAAATAACGAGCGAGACGACATCCAAATGTAACATGGGTAGATGAAATCAAGCGTTTTTCAGCGGCTACATGGATGAGGATATCAGCAGACCGAGATATGTGGAAAGAAAGTGGGAGGCCTTCATCCAACAGTGGATAGAAAACGGCTGAATAT
>JAGDQP010011111.1:30859-53895 GCA_022664845.1 Lepisma saccharinum
ATATTGTTATTAGCTACTATGACAACTTTAGTAACTCTATTGTTTAAATTTATGGAATAAAATCTGCAAGTAGTAGAATTCACAGTTATTTATTTTCGCAGGGTGTATAAGAAATCTTGTAAAGTTCGTTCCCATAAGTTCCTTTTACACAACATTTCAATCTGTTAACTATCAGAGAAACAATCTGACTTCACGATTACAAGCACAGATTGCTGGAAAAGCTATTGTAGCTATGTAATACATTTTTGATAAAAAAAAAAAAAAATATTCTTCAAATTGTATTTAACAGTTCAACATTTGGTTTGTTCGCTACGGTGACTAAGTTCCATACTTGAATTCATTATACTGATGAAAAATATTTCAGAAATAGTGAAATTTAGTTGTTACATTATCGAAACACTCTTTCATAGTATATGTTCACAGAGGTGGTTGCTACCAGGTTAGGTCCCCTCTGTGGAAGATTCTGTGCTTCTGCTGTTTTAAGCTTTCTTTCCTTGGGGAAAACCTATTCTTTATAAATTTAGAAGTGTAGTTTTGATAGGAGCAACAGTGTATCAGACTTTGGTTCTGAGTTGATCTTAGGATCTATGTTGCTGAGAATAGGTTTTACAGTTGGCAATACTGGCAAATGGGGTACTTGAGGACGTGACACCCACAGTATTTTTCTATTATGTCCAATAATATTTATGCCAATCTTGGCGCAGATAGGTTAAACGGAATGGAAGCAAATAAAAACATTTTTTTTTTAAATAAGCCAGCAAGACTGACCTACTACACAAATCAAAATGGTTCCACCAGCACTGATAGCCAAGTTCTTTCCAACGATACCTCAACCACGTTTTTGCACCTTGTAGTTTACGGGATATATATTTTTTGGACACGGACAGACGGATCGAGCGGGATTATAATGTCCATTTCTGTTAGGTCTCTATCAAGGGACCTAAAAAGTTTTGCAAATTCTGAACGACCCTCTTATACAAAAAAAGAAAAAAAAATGTTAAGACAGGGTAAATTTCATTAATCATCCCTTCTTCCTTTTTTTTTAACAAAAGAAATTTTAGAAAAAAACAACTTTATTATTTAATTATCTTTACAACCATACAATCAATCATCTTATCATTTTTTCAAATAATGCAACTCAAGAATAACACGTGAATAATCTTGAAACTCATATGAAAACGAACATATTACTCGCAGAGGCAGGCTCACTTCAATGGGAACAAAAGGTCTTTAACCAATGAAATTCATTACCACCAAGTGAAGAATTATGTGAGCAAATATGAAATCTGCAAATCCTCTTTCTGGGCTAATGCCGTAGAACTGGTTCTTATTTTGTGGGTTCACTTGCAATCTCAGACATACTGAAAAGAGAGAGAGAGAAAAAAAAATGCATTAAAAAGAAATTATACTCGAACACAAGAGACAAATTTATATATGGCGGCTTCTTAGCATCAGTCCATTTTCTGGCGATGTTTGTGTACACCTGTCTTTGCATTCTATGACATAAGTACCTTTTTATACACATTAACATCAAAAACAGAAAAACAGCAACGTTTTGCTACAGCGTGTTAACATAACAGGAGAGGATACAGACTGAAAGGCCTAGTGGAATAACAATGTTGCCAACTGATGCTAGGTCACAGAGTGGCCACGTCATGAAGGCGGGAAAATAATTGAAAGGGCCAGAGAAAACACCAAATGTCGAAGGAAGTGTGGAGGTTACTGGAAGTCGGTGAGTCTTTTTAAAGCAATAAGAGGGTAAAGAATCGGCGAGGAAGGGGGAAGATGGAAAAGAAAGTGAAAATAAAAACGAAAAAAGAGGAGCTACATACATGCAGTTAAGACCGGGTTCATGACTGACGAAAAGGATGCCTCTAATCCTTTCCATCTCCTGCTAATTGTGACAGGTGAGTCAAGGTTTAGAATTTTTAGGATACTGACAAGGAAAGTTTCGCCAAAGGTCCAGCCGTGATGTGAAATGTGCTCAGGTACGGGAAGATGCAGACTGTTAAAGGTGTAAACAAGGTTGGAAGACATGCAACTGCCGGAGTGTTTGTTCGAAGGGCATACTGGGATCAGAACAGGACAGGTTCTACAGGCGGGGTCTATTGCACTAGGTTTGGAAAGAGGGGACTGAAAGGGTCCATCTCTGGTCAGAATCGTATTGAGTTTCCGGAGTCTGCGGTAGACTATTTTTGGGCATGAGGGAAAAATCTTCAGTTTCAGGTAACGCAGTAACAATGGGGTGCGCCACGTTAAAAAAAAAGGATAGAAGGTCAACATTGCACACAAAAATATAACTTCATATTAAATTACAAAATGAAAACACTGTACTGTTTCTTAAGTCCAGTTCACGTAA
This sequence comes from Lepisma saccharinum, assembly GCA_022664845.1. Classification (NCBI taxonomy): domain Eukaryota; kingdom Metazoa; phylum Arthropoda; class Insecta; order Zygentoma; family Lepismatidae; genus Lepisma; species Lepisma saccharinum. The sequence continues at coordinate 33,219 of JAGDQP010011111.1, forward strand.
CATGAAGTAGGAAAACAGTAAGCACTTGGATGGTATAATCTGAAATCAGTGTCAGTGGCTGATATTTAGAATTATATTGTACCTTGATACGTTATAAAGTAAGTTTTAAAATTACATCGATGAACTTCGAAGGATGGTTGAACCTAACAACAAAGTCGCAGTGAACCAAGTGGAAATTCAGCGGCAAGTACAGGTTGCCGAAAGCGTGGAAAAAAAAACCTTTCTAATTCTAACACTAACAACAACTAATGCCGCATGGTACAAGCAAAGACTAAACTTGCTCTATTTAAAGATGCATAAAAAATAGAAAATTGTGTAATAGGTCGAAATGAGCATGAATTAAACGTTTTTCCTCGCAACTAAAGATGACATTTGTTATCACTGGCATCCAACCTGGCAATAATATTCACTCTCTCTGATAACAAATAAACAAAACGTTCGATGAAAGTATGCCAATCTTCTTTCTAATAGCCATGTAACCACACTTTAAAAAATCGTTCGGCACATGGGATCTGCTTGAGATATTGACTTGGCGCAATCGAATTATTGTTTCCTGGTAGAAAGCCATCCTATTCATGCTCATTTCAACCCATCTTTACTTCAGAGAATTCTGGGAATGCTCCACTTCCTTTGGGACGAACATTGCGGAATTTTGAATATTGAAATGTACGCATTTCTACATAGTTTAGATTTGGTCTTTGACGGAACCATGCCGCATCAGATATACTGTTCGTGGCGTTAGAAATATGGAACTCTTTCCACGCTTTCGGCAGCCTGTAGTTCTGAAACGCACCGAATTTCCACTCCGTTCACTGGCACTTTATTTTTTCGTGTACTATCATTTCTCAATTTTGTCGGTGTAATTTAAAAACACGCTGTATACGTACATACAATACCAAAAGGCACTGCTATCATTAAATATATCAGCAACATGACTTCGTGACCTTATATAAAGGTATTTAGTTACTCATTTGAGTGCGTCTCCCTAAATACTGTGAAAACTTCTGGGTTAGCACTGCATATTCTTCCTATGAGAATAAGACTTAAGAATTCCATTTCTAAGTCACATGGTAGCCAATGTGAACATACCATAATAAATCAAAGCAGCAGAGGATCAATCCGTTCCCCTTTCTATCCTGCAACCCTGATATGTTGTCTAGTGGTTATCGTCTCACTGCTAATCGTGGTGTCCCGGGTACGATTCGCGGCTCTGCCAAGGAAATTTTTCCAATGCGTGATGGTCTGGAACGGTGCCCACCAGCATCGTGATGAAATTCGGGAGCTGCTGTGAATAAAAGCCAGCGGCGATTACAGTTGAGAGCTTCGGCTCTCCTCTCCCAACACGTCTGTTCAGCGCGGGAGCAGCAGACCAACTCCTTTCTCCGGGAGAGGCCTCATCCAGTAGTGGACTGAATATGGTTGTGAATTACTTTATATATACATATATGTACAGTGAATTTACGATAAAAAGGAAGGAAATTACTTGCAGCTTGTATGTTCCATATGTGAACACACACACACACATAAAATAATATCCAAAGACGACTTCTATATTTCGAGCCTACTGTAGGCTCATAATCATGTATGGAGGAAAACGACGTGCACGTGCAGAATAAACAAAAGCTTGAAGAGACAGGGGCGACACGCAGCGGACGATGCATCAAGCATGGAGAATAACTGACTGCTGTATAGCGTGTAAGTTCAGAAGGGGATCGTGGAAGAAAATGTGTTGAAAATGCAGAGCAAACGGGAAGTTTTAGAGTAATTGAAGGTTAAGGCCAGGATTCATTTTACGCTCAAGCCATGAATAAATGCTCCCTCCCACAGACTGCGTGTTGAGGTGCTGGTCGTAGGAAGCAACGTGCGTACTATGGAAACAAGAAAAGATAGATCAAAATTAGTGTTGTTTGACGGTGTGTGGGGCATCCGGTTTGTTAACAGTGTAAAAGTGGCGATGGTTATTAACACGAATGCTGAGAGGTCCACCCGTTTCCCCCACATAAAACGCATCGAAGAATTTGCAGTTAGGATGTATATTACATTAGAGGTGTGGCATGTACCCTTGGGATTTAGGGTGTACCGGCCACTAGCAGTATTGATAGTGACTGGGAGAAGTGATGAAAATCGAGCAGGTTCTACATCTGGGTCTCTTGCATACATGGGCGCCGGTTTGGGGTGGTGGCGAGGAAGGATTCGTACCGACCAAGATGTTTCTAAGATTAGCGGGATGCTGAAAATCTAATCTAGGTTAGGTGGGGTGGGGAATCCTGTGTCTGGGTCAGATTGGAGAATGAGGAAATGAGAGAGCCGGATTTGTTTGACCTTGGTTAGTTTAGAATGGAACTGGGATTAGAGCTGGTGGGTTAGGATTAGTGTTAGAGGTTTGATTGGGTTGAATGTGTGAGGATGCACGGGGAATCTGTTTGGTTACAAGGTTGGATGGGTATTCACGGTTAACTAGAGCCTCCTGGAGGCGTTGGTTGTAAGTTTCAGCAGCAGAAGTGGTGGAATTCAGGCGTTGTCCTCTTAGGGCAAGGGAGAAAAGAATCGCTTTCTTGGTGTGGTGAGGATGGGAGAAATTGAGTAGTGTAAATACTGCATGTGGTTGGTATGCTTTATGTAAACGGCAGTACCGCCACTTCCTTCATGACATACTGCTTTGTACAGTAGATGTTACTTCCTTATATACCAACATTCCTCACGCCCATGGCTTAGCAGCTTTGGAATTCTTCCTTAACCAGACACCCAAACCTCATATCCCAACCATGGCTTTCCTTGTTAACCTGGTCAATTTAGTTCTCACATGTAAAAATCTCACCTTTGATGATAAACAGTACCTTCTGATCCACGGCACAGCCATGGGTACGAGAATAGCACCTTCTAATGGTAATCTGTTAATGGGCAAGCTCGAACATGATTTCCTACAAACTCAGCCTCTGACCCGACTATTTTCGATACGTTTCTTGGATGATACCCTATGTTATGAAGTCATGGTGAAACCAGTCTCAACACATTCCTAGAACAGCTGAACCAATTCCGTGTTGTCCAGGTCACTTGGCCCATTTCAAACAAAAGAGTCACATTTTTTGACGTGGACACCACTTTAGAAAACAACACTCTTACTACTTCCGTTCACATAAAACTTACCAACAATATGCATAAAATCGTTTCACTTAAAAATTCCTTTTTCTATTTTATGTTTTCCTTTTTAGTGTTTACGTTTTGCAACAATAGGTGAAGCCTACAAGTACAGACACAAACTTGAGTGAGGGTTGAGTTTTTGAAAACTTCGTACTGTATTTCAAGATAAAAGATGTGAAGTCCGTGAATATTGAAAAATATAAGTAGTGTCCTCAGGAAATAATGTACAATAAAGCAAAAACGGCGGTGAAGAAGAGGGAACTATCTGCAGTAGAGGAAGATAAGTTAAAGGGCGTGAATTAGAAAGATTTCATTATGGCAATGACAAGATGCAATCAATGACACCTATTCTAGCCGCCTTGGTTAGCTTCGGTTTATTTTATGTCTGTGCATGAATTTTCTTCCACTCGATGACACCTTTATCGAGATGTGCGAACAGTGGAAGTCCTTTAAAGACCTGCGCGGAGTAATATATATGGCCACTCGCACTGACCTTCGCATTGTATGGACGCACGAAGATTATGAAATTGGAGGGATTCACGTCAATGAATTCGATGCAACGAATCTGCAACATAGGTAAGGAGATGACCACAGCCTAACTGAATCATCAGATAGCAAAAAATAGTGGAAAATTAGTGTAACGGAAGTTCACCCTTCTGCGTAACTGACGGGAAACCTGTCAGAATAGTTGGCCGAGGGTTTCTAACTAACGTGCCTACCCATTGCCGATCCGAAGTCCGTGATGTTACTGACTGGACCACAAGGACTGGGTACTCGTATGTTATGGGCTGGTGTTCCGGACGGCCAGGTGAAACTGGAAAGGTTGGGCAACGATTCAGACCATGCTTGGGCCGCGTTGGCTCAGTGGTAGAGCACTTACCTCTGCTGCGTGGGGTGCTTAGTTCGATTCCAGCTTGTGCCATGTGGGATTTGTGGTGAACAAATACCGTGTGTATGGGTTTTCTCAGGGTTCTCCCGTTTCCTCATTCCATCAATATTCCCAACATAATTCAGTCGGCCTGAACAAAACTGGCCTTCAAAGATTTTTTTTTCTTTAATCAGACCCTGCTCAGGCGGATCAATGAGATCATCCCGAATGGGGCTTTCCCTCATTTTTCCTCAGTCTCACCTGCGAATGGCGGAATACTGGGACCTATCTTCGGCCTTGAACCATGCCGTGGCTTGAATCTAGTGCACACACCTTGAAGTGAGGTCACCCCCACACAGAACGGGCCCGTTCCAAGACTCCCGATTCCACAGTAGTGACACACCGTTACGGACTGAGTTACTGAGGTCTGTACACAGCTTTACATTTACATGCATTCACATTTTATTTCTAAAACCCGAAAAAACCGCCTGGGCTTAGGTGGGCTGTTTTTAAAAAATAACTATTTTTTTCAAACCCTGATATAGAGAATTGCATAATCGAATAATAGGGTAGGGTGACCAGACGTCCCATTTTTAACAGGACTGTCCTTTCTTTTAGTTACATATCCCGTTGTCCCGGCAAATTGCTAACGGGACGATAAATGTCCCGATTTTTCATACTAGAAATAATTCGACGATTTTGTTCACTTTACTTAGGTGTTGTTTTGCTTCAAATAACTTCCAACAACTGCCTGACAGTAGATAAGGACTCACCCACGGCATCATGCTTTATAATGTCTTTCATAATTTAATGGTTACTACCAGAGAGCAGGTAGAAACATGAACAAAGGTACAATGCACTTTAAAATGTAGACATGAGTGCAAGAACATTGAAGAGGTTGTGAGCTTTGCATTGGCTGTGTCAGGCACAAATGCTGCCGTTGAAAGAACCTTTTCAATTGTAAATTCTTTATGGATGATCAGAAAAACCGTTTGGTAGCAAAAACGAGACAAGCAGTTGTTGTTGTCGAGTCTAATTTTCAGGATCTTACTTGTAAACATTTGACAGTCTGTTGTTAAATACTCCTAAACTCTTTCAAGATATTAATTCATCAGTTAACGCCTCAGATAATGTAGATTTTTAAGATGATCATATCTATGTTTATATCAACTATCGAGTCGATAGTTATTACTTAATTGTCTTCGTAGCAGTTCTTGGTAGTTAAGTCCCAGTTCACGCATGCTGCGGCTAGTCTGCGAACACTCTACGGCGTTCAAGAACGAATCTCAGTTTAAAGAACTATCGCAATGGATTTGCAAGTTCGTACAATAGTAGAAATAATTTTCTTAGATATGAAATTTTAACTTTCAATTTTTATTCAAATTGAGAACATGCTGGTTTAAAAATAAGATCAGTGGACCGGTTTCCAAACCGATATGTTTTTATTTAAAATGAAATAATGTTGATATTTCATTTGTATGAAAATTATTTCTCAGTGCATTTACGAGCAAGAAAATTCGTAGACAATTCCATCCATATTATTATTATTCATTGGAATATTCCTACCACTGTAGTGATAACCTGCAAGTATGGACATTTTCAAGTTCTGAGGGTATTCAAATGTAGGTGGGAGTGACAATTTATACGGGAGGGGGTTTGCTGCAGGGTTGGCTGGTTTAAACTTTTTTTTTTTTTTTTTTCAAAATATCAATTGGTTTAAACTTTATGGTGACGATTTCACATATTAAACCATCTGCGATAATTTTCGCCTTGTAATCAAGAGGTCCCGGGTTCGAGTCAAGGTGGGGGACAATCTCTCTCAGGTGCAAATCGAGTACTGGTTCGGATTCCACTTTGAGCTGTAGCAGTAGGTCCTATTCTTCATAACCTCGTTGCTGCATAATAACATTAAGGAGAAACAAACTTATTTCTATCCATATGTAGTATAAATAAATAAAGCAAAGTATTTAAACAAAAAAAAAACTATTGTTTTCGGGGGGGGGGGGGGGGGCAATTTTTGCCAAGCCTGGTTCGCTACCAGTATTTTGTTTAAGTTCATATTTTCTCCTAGATTATTATTTAAAGGCTGACATTTTTTATGTCCCTCTTGGACTCGTACTCTACCACTTCGAGGAACCTGTACTGGCCGATTTATCATTTTCTCCGAGATTAATTTCAAGTTGAAATTGAAAATATACATAACTGTCATTCATTCTGCCTGTAATACTTTACGGTTGCGAAATTTTGAGTACGGCCTTAGCAGATGAACATAAGTTACGGGTGTTTGAAATAAAGACATTAAGAAAAATATACGAGCCAAAATGGGATGAGATGACTGGAGAAGACTGCATAATAAAGAACTCCACGGAGTGTACGACTCTCACCTGATGTAAGAATAATGAAATCGCGACGACTAAAATGGGCAGGCCATGTAGCTCGGATGGGATAAAAACAAAGACTTATATTCTATCTTGGTTGGAAAGGCGGAAGGAGGACAATATTAAAAGGGATCTTGGAGAAATAAGTGTCTGTAGTGAAAACTGGCTTGGTCTTGCCCAGGATAGAGCCCGATGGCGATCGTTTGCTACTGCGGCGATGAACTTGCGAGTTCCGTAAGCCATAGAGCAAGTAAGTAAGTAAGGATAACATCATTTTTCAATACATAATAAGTTATTAATTTATACCTCCAATTATTCATTTTAATATTCGTTCAGACTTTATTTTATTATTATTATTGAGCTTATAATTCTCTACTTAAAATAGAGAAAAATATGAAGAATCTCCATTTTTATAATTGAATATTTGAGAAAAAAAATAATAGATTAAGAAAAAAAAATTCCAAAAGAGACAAACCGCACGGCTCCCGTGCCGCTAGTGTGAACCATCCAATGTTGTGCAATGGCCCGTAAGGAAATTGCGGGTGCCACACCGCTACGGGCGATGCGGCACCGTCCCGCAGCCGCTGTGTGTGTGAACCACTCCATTCATTTCAATGGCCCATAAGCTTGCGTGCGGCGACCGCCGTGCCGCAAGTGTGAACCGGGGCTAATACATTGTTGCTTCAGTTCATAATTTTAAGTGTTCGGTTTTCTCTTTTTTAAGTCTAATTTGATAAAATACTCTGTTCCTTTGTTATAAAAATTCTGGTCACGCTATAATAGGGTTCACTTTACTTTATGGACCGCAAAAGGGGGTAAAATTAAAAGAAAAATGTAACATTTCCAACGTTTGTAGAAGTGTTGAAATGCAGAATATAACAAAGTTTCGAGCCATGGAAGTATGAAATAAGAAAGAGCGAAACGTCCTAGGTACTCTTTAGCTTCTTGTGCGTTAGGGGCCCAGCACGTACAGTGAGTTTTAAACGTCATGTATATAGCGTACAATGAAGAAAAAACATCCAATCTGACGATAACTAAACTCGAGATACTGCCCGTGTTTGTTGTGGCAAAATACGTGTCATTCATAACACGAAGTGGAGCCATCAAGATCCTTCCGCATGCTCCCATGTTTATTATGTGTTGATAAACTAGAGTGCATATTTGACGAAACTACTGACACATGGCATTCTGTAACACTTCTTGGACTGTAAGTGTTTGTTATTATTTGCAAGCAAAAAAGTGGTATAGACCGTACTTATGGTTCAATAGCTGGCAAAAGCTGCGGGCCATAAAGTAAAGATTATCCGAATAACATTTTAACATAAAACAAGTAGGATGACCGTACCAGTAATAGACTAGTCGTCATTGGTTGGCCAGTAAGGGAAATAAACGGTAATAATAGAGTTTATATTGGATGAAACAGTAAACAAAGTACGTTTTATACTTTACGTAAGCTGTATAGTTCCCAAACTCTGTGCAATCAGGAAATGCATTATCCGGCTTCTCCTTAAAATCATGTAAACTGTGTAAAGTGGATTTGGTAAAGAGCAGGGCGCGCGATAAGAGGACTGAGTTACAACTAACACAAGATATCCGTGCATATATACTACAAGAAAATACAACGAATCAATTACTTTACTCCTTCGTTGTTCAAAGATAAATCTACACTAAATTTAATGAATGACACTGGAAGAATCGTAGTTCACAATTGGCTACTAGATCTGGTCAACTAAATCTTTAGTAATGGGCAATTCCACGCCAAATCATCACACAAAAGGCAATTTCAACAACCATCTCAGATCTGCATGAAAATTGGTAGGATGCTAGATGACATACAGTATTGTATACATCTAAAATATTAGGCCTTAGCCATACACAGTATTAATACAGCAGGCGCAGGTTTGCCAACACGAGCAAAAAATATGCGCACAAGATCAACAACAAAAAATCATAACTTGGCTTCTAATTGTGCTAAGCATTCATCTTGGGCTTATTTTGAAGCTACAGAAAGATAGTTTTGATTAAAAAAAAACGGCATTATTCATTTCAAAGGCATACGATGCAAATTTTGATTATTTTTTTTATTATTATTATTTTTCTTTATGAACATAGAGTAAGTATATTATATAGTTGTAATGCAAAGCATTTTCATAAAGTCTCTGAGTCCGGCTGTTAGTAAAATTGAGCGAACCTATGTTCGAGACGAAAACCGAGGGAGAAGAAAGATACGCAAAAGCATGTGTGCTGGAGTCATTCAATGCCGCCCGATATGAAGGCTAACACCCCCTGGCGCGGTGGTTCAAAACAGTGTGCCCAAAAAATTTGTAAATTTAAATTCCCTGACCAAATTTTAAAAAAAAATTCCAGACTAAATTTATACTTTTGCAAAATATATCTTCTTTTACATGCAGCCTCCAGCAGCCCCATAACTGCCAAACTCCCACCTGAGTACGGAATTTTATTACTCTTTAGAATTCAAAATACAATAAAATTACTACAGAAACAAAGTTTTTACTAAAATATTTTGCAACGGTATTGATTAAAATAACCCACGTTTACATTTTTCCATCATGAACATGTTATGTAAGGCCAAGTCATAGAAAATGCTAACAACTACAACATCCTTATATGAATAAATTCTATGAATATAACCAATTAATATTAGACTATTACTATAATTAAACAATATCACCAGAACGAAAACAGAAGTTTCAACAATGTCCACAGATGGTAATTTTGCAACTTCCCCCGAAGTTTGATTTTCCGGGAAAGTTCGTCTTGCTCCGTTTCAGATTTTTCTCTCAATTTCTTTTGCTCATCTTCCAGTTTCTTTATTTCATTCATGACCTCCCCCCCCCCCTTTTTTTATATTTAGAATTAGTTTCTTCTATTCTCTTAGCATTACGCTGTTTCCAGATAGTCTTATCTTCATTTCGCCTCCGAGCAGATCTTGCATATATGAGGATTTTCTGTGTGATGACAATACTATGGATTGCAATTGATAATAGCATCAAGAACTCTCCTCAGTGCTATTATTGTATGTTCACATTGATTTACAACAAAAACAGACTTGTTCATTGAGAAACCACCCTCATCTACAGTATTTCCGTGGAAAAATATCAAACTCAACTTTACCACTTTCCACAGTGATGAGTATTTTCGGTTGTTTGAAAGAAGGGAAGCATAGAAATCATCGAGTCTGGCAATTCCTTGCTTGTCTTGGAAACATGTTTCAAAGCTTTGTGAAAATGAGGTTCTGGCATCTTCACGCATGAAAACTCGAGGGAAAATTTCCTAACTTTTGACCTAACATTTACTCATTTTCCTGACAAATCTTGAAATTACTGACATTTCCTGCTTGTGAGCACCCTGTCAAAAAATGTTCTCCACGGGTCCTCACACAACCTTCCTCTGCAGCCCGACTGATGTTGTTTCGAGTGGACGGATGCTTCTACCAGCTGCTAGTCATCCCCACGTAGTGGTGTTGAAGTGTCACGTGATAGAAGTAGATTCGCAACCAAGCTGTTCATAATTCCCTCTAAAGGACTTTCCGAAATTCGGTTGGCTCTAAATGCAACCTACCCTTGGCGTAAGTTTCATTTTGGGATGACTTTGGGAACAGGAGGGCGGGAGGGGAGAGAGAAATATCCAGTATGCACTTAAACCCTTCTTGCACTAAACAAGTATCTAGTGGCAGGTTCAGAGATGTAATTCCCGTCTGGCTCTAGATATTGTATGGTAACCCTGTAGCACAAGGAGCTGGTAAAATTTGTGTGAAGTATACTTCTGTGCAGGTTTGGTGTCTGGAACTGAACAAATTTCCTGGGAGAAAAAATGAGAAATTAAAGGAGGGTAACTCTAGTAAGCCCAACCCCCCCCCCCCCAAAAAAAAGCCTCTGAGATGCGTACTTCGACTCACATTTTTTCTTCAAAATCGGCACTCTAATAAAAACAATGACAATCACGTAATTTGAAATACATTGCGTACTAAAGAAATAAGGAATAACTACTTTCGCGTCTTAAACATGGTTTGTTTGCCCATTATTAGCAAATCCATATTAGGCCATAATTTTGTTATTTTCCACGCGTTTTAGGTTTCCTGGCTATAGGAATATAGGTGCTATTATAGTTTTACGTCGCCAAAAAATGGAAAATTTACAGGAGAAATGGAGTTCGTGGGTAGGTAAAGGAAGGTGTCTTATGTAAAAATGGCGCGGCGCTGCTTGTCTAAAGTGCCTAATTACTGTAAATAACGAAGGTTTCTTACCCGCTTAAAAGGGCAAGGTTCGGCCATTGTAAGGAAAAGACGATATGAAAACCGATCGCAGCGCCATGAATACTACTCCCCTGCGGTTGCAAATTAGCGGGAAACAGTGGTAACCTCTTGTAGTCGCGTGTGCAATAAAAAAACCGCACCTGACCTTAACTAACCTCCGAGTACCCTTGGTCACTACTTTTATTAATTTTCCTAATACGTGTAAATAAAAATGGTTTCTTACCCGCTTAACAGTGCAGTGTTTGGCCATTGAAACAGTGGTAACCTCCTGGATCGCGTGTGCAATAAAAAAAACACCGCACCTGACCTTACCTAACCTCCGAATGCCCTTGATCACTACTTTTATTAAGGTAAGTGCAGATGTTTTAAGTGTCTATACGTATATCCAAAGCATTGTAAGTGTAAATGAGGGAAAATCCTGAAAATATGCGAAAACGTGCGTATATGACCCGAAGTACATAGTATAAAAGTACCGGAATGGGATGTTCAAGCCGCGATGCGCCCAGAAATTTAGCTTTCGGAAGTGAAATAGAAAGGAACAGTGAAAATCCGAACGAACAATATCAAGTGGTTGTCTGGCAACGTAAAACTATAACTGCAAGGAAATATAAAAGGTAGCATTTTGAGTAGTTCCCAGTGCCAAGTAGCTAAACTGCAGTATTACTTCAGTTTCCTCCACGAGCTTTAATCCTCATACTTACAGTATTGCAAAATCATAAATTTGGTTCTGATCAAGTTCCAAATCGAGGGCCAGCCTTACCTAACCAAGAAAAATGATTGAAAGTTTAAAAATCTTATAAATTAATGTGGGCCCCGCGATACGGAATTTTATTCATACCTTTGATTTAGGACTAAAGATTATGTCAGTTACGCTATCTAGTAGCTTATAGAAAATGAAATAACATTATAACTTTCCTAACATGGATAACGTTAATTCAACCAAGCCGGGCCAGTCTTAGAACTGTCCCTTAAAACTAACTACGGTTCTTAACCAATACATAAACCTACCTGCCAAAATAAACGATCCCACAGAAGAAATGAAACCGCTCAAAAAGGAGTTGAAAGGGAATGTGCCCACCAAACAACAATAAACGAACTGAACTACGCCGGTTAAGAACACATATAGCAGATAAGCATCAATTATTTTTAGTTTCTTTGGTGTATGATTGACGTACTCATCATAGAACTTGCTTAGTACAGTACTTAGGCTTGCAGCCATCGTCACGAATTGTCAGTCACGGCAGATAAAACAATTTTTAGCTGCTTTTTATATCCAACTTTTTCGTGAACACTTAACTTTTCTCGCCTCCCTTTACTTACTGCAATTAGGATTGCGTGCGTGGCTGACTGGCTGAGTATGAGTACTCGTGCGTAGTGTTGTCAACACGTCCGTCTCGTCGCAGTAAAACTCACGGAAGTTACGTGTATAGTGAGCCTTTTCATATACGCACCACGGCACCAACATCTTTAATCGCTTGGGATTTGAATGAGTACCAATTGAAAAACGTGTTTAATCACATGAGAATGTGGCCAAACACGTTTTTGTAGTATCCGATAGTAAATAGTAGTATCCGATACTATTAAGAAATTGGCTTTAATTACAGTAGAATTCGATATTCTATAAAAATATATGAAGTTTTTTGCACGAAGAAGAAAGTTATATTAATGTGAAGTACCTCAAATTATATAAAGCCCCTCGTACACGATTCAATAAAGCTTGAACAAGAGCGCTGAACAAGCAATTGGAAGAAAATGACGTCACGAGTCAGAGACTCCACACAGGAAATCTCTTGAATTCATGTCTTCTCATCCAATTCGTCCTATTTAGAACCTGTCCTATTTTTATTGAATTCAACGCAGTGATCTACCAATCACATCGCTGGTGACTTGAACACGTGACAACTGTGCTTCCGGAATGCAAAAATTAAAATGTGAACATGGAGCAGGGAATTTTTAAGCCCTTGTTTTTATGATGCGAAATAAAGATATTATCAGAAAATCAAAATAAAATAAACTAAAGTGTCGCTACAAGAAATTCCATCACATCTTGCTGAGGTAAAGTGTACCTGATGTTTCCTCTGTAGTTTTTGTGCAATCACTATTGCAATATAAATTGATACAGAGGGTTTACTATAATTCCTAATAAAGTTTGCATTGTATTTAGAAGCAGTAGGATATTAATATTTAAAGTGCCACTGAGTTGCTCATATGTGGAAAGGTCGAGTTTTTATTTACTGTATATAGCAAGTTCGAAGCTGCTAAGCATAGAAGTATCTGGGTACACTTTACTATACGCCACAAAACAATGTACTCTTTTCCAACGTATGTGAAAGTGTTGTAACTTAAAATATAGCAAAGTTTCGAGTCATGGAAGTATTAAATTAGAGTGAAATAGCGAAAAGTACTTGGAACTACTTGACTGCTTCCACGTTGGTGAGCGAGCACATTAATTTGTGTATGAAATAGCGAAAAGTACTTGGAACTACTTGGCTGGGAATATTTATTTATTTATTTATAGTACATCAGAGCAACATAGTTGCATATGAAAGTGTAAGATATGGATATATACAGTTAAACAATGGTTAAATATAATAAATATGGTACAGATACATTATACAACACAGAGCTTACAGAAAACAATACACTTAAGAGTAAAATTTTGTATCATCCAAATTAACAATAAACGTCTCAATTTCTTCAAATGTGTACCCTTCACTCTGTATCAAGATCTTTTTTAAGATATGTTTAAATTTCTTAGATTGAAATTCTCTGATTTCCAATGGTAATAAGTTATAAAATCTTAAACCTTGCACATAATAAGCATTATACGTCTTGGCAAGTCTTGTATTAGGTAAGATGTACTGTAGTCTATTTCTTGTATTATATGTGTGACGCATGGAGCCAGTCGTATACTCCTCTAAATGAGCTTTTACATACAAAACTGAATGAAAAATGAACAAACATGGAATTGTTAAAATGTTTAATTTTTAAAAAAAAATCCTTTAGAGGAATGCCAGGGAGTTACACCTTGCATCAGTCTTATAGCCTTTTTCTGCCAGTTAAAGACCTCTTTCCATCTTGGGGCAGATCCCCAGAGGAGAATACCATATGAGATATGTGAATGGGAAAAGGCATAATAAGCCATTTTTTAAGTAATTTGACGAAATATAAGATCTTAATTTACGTAGAATATACAAGCTTTTCGTCAACTTCCCTATTACAAAATCAATGTGGTCATTCAAAGTTAGGGAGCTGTCCATAATTAATCCGAAGAGTTTGACGGAATTATGAATAATCATTTTTTTAATGTCAGCATTTAAGGAAAAGATAATATTTTTCGTCTTATTGACATTTAGGGTGAGATCATTTCGCATCAACCAAGATGTCGCTATAGCAAAATTTTTGTTAACATCATTCATTAGACCAACAATATTTGCATTATTCTACAAAATAGTTGTATCATCCGCATAGAGTACTATTGGAGTTTCCAAAGCGTAAGGGAAGTCATTCATATACAGCACGAAAAGAAGAGGACCCAGGACTGAACCTTGTGGAACTCCTCTATTACTTATTAGAAATTTGGAAAATACATTATTAATATTTACAGCGTGTTGTCGATCCGCTAAAGTAAATCTAATTCTTCGCCTACTATACCATATATTTGTAATTTATTTATTAATATAGAATGGGAAAGCGAATTAAATGCTTTACTGAGATCTAGCAGCAGGGCAGAAGTGACTTTCTTGGAGTCAAAGTTGGCAAGGATAACTCTTACAATTTTTTCGACTGCAGAAACGGTACTTAACCCTTGTCTAAAACCAAATTGAGAATCGTTAATACATCCGTTTTGTTCTAAATAATTGGTTAATTGAGTTAATATAAAATGTTCGAAAACCTTAGAAATAACAGGTACCAATGCTAACGGTCGAAGTATGTGTATGTGTCGGTTACAGTCGGTAGCACATTCGGTGTGTGTTAAAGATGGTGTGCATCGCGTATAATAATAAAAAATACCTAAGCTGCCTTTTACTAACCCCGCAACGCCGGCTCCAGCGGGGATACGTTGGTACGGCCGTACCCCCTGTTGTTTTACGGACGCCGGAGCGCCGACCTGGTAGCCGTTTGGGTTAAGATGCTAAGCCAGCGACTCGAACGTCCCGGGTTCGAATCCCGGCTGGGGCATGGATATGAATTATCTTGAATTTCGAAAGTATGCATATCCGGAATTTAAAAATGAAATCAAATCGTCGTATCATGATGGGATTTACATGCATGCGTTTTTGGAGGTGGGCGACTTTCCACTTTTTGGACTGCTAGCAATTCGTGTACTTCAAGTTGGGTTAAATAATGGTAATTAGAAAAATTAGCGTAAAAGGAATAAAAGCATTTTCTTATTATTCTGAAAAATATTTTAACGCTGATGGAACTGAAAAATTTTCGTGCGCTTCCAAAAAAACAATATGTTTGAAGGGAGAGACAACCTCGCACGGTAAAATTGCACAGGAGCAGCGTACGGGACGATTTACATGAAAGTTTGCGTTGCTTGCTTTGCGTGAGATTTGGGTGAATAGCCAATTGAACCACGTATCAAACTTACCTTACAATAAAACACGTGTTTCAATTGTCGACGCACCCAAATCGCACGCAACGCAAGCTTTCGTGAAAACTAGCCATAAAGCGTCCAAGAGGATATGAGAAAAATTACATGAAACCAATTATCTATTTCTCAGTTTTGGAGCATTTCTTCTTTTTAAGAAGAGATACTACATGATTGCGATTATTAAAAAGATACACTGAAAATGTAATGAAAAGTGATAAACGAAAAGTGTAAAAAATACGAAAGAGAACATAACTGAAAAAAGCGTTTACAGATATGTAATCTGAGAGGAACGAAAGCAGACGTTGTAACATGCACAACCATTTTCATCGCTCAGGGTTGGAAACTAAGTGAATCTGTCAGTATAATCTATTCAGTCAACTTCGAGTGGCCCTCAAGTTCTCCCGAGCCCGATTTTAGTCCTACAGGCCACATAGAGTATAATTGCTTCATGCACCAGTGCAGGGGGTGTCCAGTTCGCTTTCCCGCGGAAATAGTAGAGTGTGTGACGTTTAGCATGACGTCACCTAGCTAACAGAGGAACGAAGTAGGTCTGGGATATGGGAAGGAAACTCTAGGCATTAACCATCGACCTCCACTAATACGTATCGTTTTAATGGACGTCGATGGGCATTAACGAAACGTAAGATTTAAGAACTTACAATTTTACTACACACATTGTTGTAAATAAGAATTCATAACGATTGAGTAAATATGCTGAAATGGTATGTACTATTTTTAAGTACTTTCGAAACACATTGTTTCTATTACTTGTTGCGTTTAGCTTAAAATCAGCAGCACCGGAGAAAGGTAAAAAAAAAAGAAAAGAAATGCTGCTGCTGTTTTTTCTTTCCCAATACCTTTTCAATATTCTTTATTGGAAACTGTATCAATAATGAATGTATATTTTGTGTGTCTTTAAAAACAATTAGGTGAGTAGAAGACGGTCGTACTCGTAAGAAAATTGCGGGCTGCCTACCTTCCAGGAGCAACCATTACGTGGTTGAATTGACGTGGTAGGTTGTTGACCCCTGTGGTAGGTAGTTGACCCCATGACGTGGTGTGGACGTTCGTACAAGACTATGAATGAATTTTGAGTGGGAAAAAAGTGATGACGTAATCCAAGATAGGGTTTGGAAATCTCCATCACGTGACAGAGGTCATTGACCTGTGATGTTGACAAATGTTGAGTGCAACGTTATCATGTTGAGATTGTAGTGCTGGAGCAAGTCAGAACATGATTTTTGACGTCACGAGGTCATTGTCCGGGAGGCAGGATAGTACAAGATGTTTGACGTCACGGCCTGGGTACAAGCGAGCTGTTGACTATTGACGTCAGAAGGTCATTGACACGATGTAGGAAATTACTTGTTACCTGACGTCATGGCGTGGGTGAAAGTTTTTGATTATATATAGAGAGGGCAGTAGTGTTCTATGTATCATTATAAAGAGAGGGAAGCTTCAGTCATGGCAGAGCAGCAGCAAGGTGTAGCACGTCCTGTTAAGTTGGGAGTAGATGATGTGGAGGAGCTTGACGATACATTGGAATTATTGAATAGTAGTTATGAAGAAGAAGATAAAAACCGTACCATATATAGTTTGTTAAAGTCTAAAGTGAAGAGTGAACCATCATTATTATCTTCTTTTTCATTTAATAAAGAGGAGGATGATGACGACGACGATATTAAGGAAGTCTATTCTTCGTTAGTGCCAAAGACAAAGACGGAGGATGAAGATATTAGTGTGGTATATTCATCATTAGCTCCAAAGAAGAAGAATACAAAGACAAAGCAGCGTGTGTTGGAGGGAGTTGAATATCCTGTAAAGAAGCGCTTGTGTTATGATAATGCTGGAGTAAAGCAGTCATCATCATAAAGTTAGCAGTCATCATCATAAAGTTAGGAGTAAAGCAGTTACTAAGAGCAGTAGCAGCGGCAGGAATAGCTCCACCACTACTAGGATCAGCAGAAAAAGCAGCAGCAACAGTAGCAGCAGTAGCGAAACCAGCAGGAGGGAGTCGAGTAGTTGTGAAAAGTGCCAAGTGTGGATGCAAGAACAAGTGGGTAGATGAGAAGTGTATTCGTCTAGCCTTACATCAGTGGAATCCTAAAAGTGCTTCGATCTGTGAAGGGTGTTTTAATGAGGAGAATAACCAAACTGGGCATGCGAGTTTAGGCTATATCAAGCCAAATGAACTAGTAACAGGTGAAGAAATTGAAAAACATTTTCGTAAATGTGTGTGGAGACTGATCTTAAAACCTTCAACAGAGAAAGAACTGTAAGTTATTTATAAGCAAGATCATCCTGAACTGAGTAATGTCGGTGATGATGAAACAATTATGCGAAATATGAAATATGGGCTTTGGAAGGTGGTAAAAGTTCATATGCAAGGTGTTATTGATCTGTTGCACGACAAGGATCGCAAAGCAAAAGATTGAGTGAGATTCTAAAGTACTCTAAAAGGAACAAGTGAAAAAATGTCAGACTACTGTGTATTTTGTGGTGGGATATTTGTTGTGGACTCGTGTGTATTACAAACCTTTCGGACATATTTAAAGGACAACCCAATTACTTGTAGTGGGTGTAAGTTAAAGATTCTCCATAATAACTGTATATATGTGTGGAATACAGGCAAAGTACTTTCAAAACATTTCTTGAATCAAGTAAATCACCATGAAACGTTTGTGGAGTACTATGAAATTTTCAAACGACAGGGTCATGTAAGTATTTCCATGAATACTTTTTTCAAAACTTGTAGAGCATTAGTTCATAATAGTGAATTCATTGCTCAACTCATACCTGATGTGATTCATGAACAGTTTTCTGTAGAAAAGTCTGTAAGTGTGTCTTCAGAACAGTACATTATTGATGTGCAAGGATTTAAAATCTCTACACATGAGTTTATTATGAGAGAATTTTGTATTGTAGCGTGTGATGCTAGTCTTTTATTCCACTGTTTAGTAAAACTTCCGTGTGAGATTAAGGAAGTAGGACTAGGATATCAAAAACAAGTGCAATGGTTAACAGAAAACTTTCACGATTTACAATGGCACACATCAAATGGATACAGCATTTCACATCTTCGTAGAATAATTTTTCAATTGTGTTCAAGTGAAGCTACATTCTTTTGTAAAGGTCTTGAAAAAGCACAGTATAACTGTTTGCAAATACAGTATTGGATGAAACATGAGAAACCAAAAAATCTTGTAAATACCTTATCAGCCATGCAGATGTAAGAAGCATGTGCAAGTTGTTTTTATAAAACACTTTACTTACTCTTTAATAATGAAGAATGAATACTCTATGAATTTGTTGTTTTCATTTAAAATCAGGATAAATGATAACAAAAAGGTTTATATTACATAAACATATTTATTTTTCTTTAAAATGAAGAAGAATAGTATACAATTCTGTGTACAACGTAGCTTGTTTTTTGGTTTTATGATTTGTTTAACATATTTTACGACAATTTGATCATTTTTTTTCAAATGAACAGTATTGAATTCTGGTATGATATTAACCCTCCTTACACTAAAGTAAATAAAGACTACACAAAATAATCCACAAAGGGTGGATGTATTATCTTGAACGTGAATTTTATTATATTGATACAATTTACAATTTCGTTTTAAGAACGTTACAATTTGCTTAGGAGGTGGTCTGGCAAAGGTATCAAAATAAAACCCCCTTGCATTTTCATTGATATAAATTACAGTCCAATGACTTCCTCCACTTGAGGAAGAACTTAAATTAACAATAAGTGCTGCTGGGAGCTGAACACGAACAGGTAATGTATTAATGGCATAAATACCAGTCAGTACACTTGCAGATAAACAATCACGTAAAATCACTTTGATCAGTTGGTCCGTCCACATTGTTTGTTATAGGACTTGGTATCTATACAGACTTATTTTGATTTAAAACTGATAAGCCAAGCTCATAAAATTTAATATAATTTGCATAAGTCCATCCTTCTTTCACTGCACATCGGAAATAGGAGAATCGATGCAAATAATGAACACACTGTCATGAGGGATATGCCAATTGAGAAAAGTGAGGACACTAATTCTTCTTCTAGGTTGATTACACTTTTATCAAGGATAGATTCGAGAAAAAATTGTCTTGTTTTCCCGAAAGTGTACACTACACTACTGTGCTGAGTGTATTTGGTAATCACACTTTTAACTTCACTGTAGAGGGTATCACCATCGTTCTAGTGGAGACCATAGAGATGCTGAGACAGGTAATCGTTATGTAATCGCAAGCCTGTTGTCAACTGGGAGTATTGGAAAGGAGGTTTAAAAATCCAACTTTGTGAACAATCCAAGTCAGGATTGATAATAACAAGTTCTTTCAAGACTAACCTTTCGTGTTCGTCCTCGTCATTTTCACCACGTGTGAGAGCAGAGAAGTGTACTAGAACCCGTATCGTGACTGAATGAGATTGAAATTAAAATGTACCATCGGTATATACGTTTCTATTTTTATCAATTTCTATAATCGAATCAAACTGAGCATACACAATACATGATACAGACTGTACTAGTGCTTGACTAAAGGATATTTTTATATTAACAGGAGAGTCTCTTACAACATCCCAAGTACAATCATCAATACTTTCTGTAGGAGACAGAATAAATGGGAAAATAGTATAACCATGTGCAAAATCATGAGAAGTAATCGTATGTGCAGTATTTTGATGAAAGATCCCAGTACCAGAAAACAGGGTGAAATAACTTTTAATGAATAATGCTCTTTGAAAAAATTGAAATATTCAAACTGGAGAGGGTTCAGATGATATTTACCATTCATTGCTGTATTTGCTACGAATCCAATGAAAAGGTTTTTCGGTACACTACCCAAAAATAAATTATCAATAATAAATGAAGTTATATTTTGTGGAATAGTAATGATTCGTGTTTCCACTCTAGTGAGTGGTAATTTTGCAGTATTTTTTTCCATGTAAGAATTTAAATGAAGAGATAAGTCAGCAGAAATAGTAAGACGACGTGCATATAATACAACTTCTTGTAAGACAACTTTAAAGTTTGAATTGTCAGCAGCCATTAAACAAAATGAATCTTTATTACGAAACAGTTTTATACGCAAACTTACTTTATTTTCGAGTATACGATCTAAGTTGGCAATATCTGTAAAGAGACGTCCAAACATTTGAAAAGGAGCACTACCACTAGCAATTTGCATTCTTTTACGAAAACCAGCATTATTTTCAAAAAGAGTATTAAATTGTCAAGCAGTATCTTTATGCCATAACGCACATGTGAGATGAGTTTTCGAGGCATCTTCAGAGTAATTAAGTATTGATTCTAAGAAAGCTTGAATAGCATATGAGCCAGAAGAGGAAGAAATTAATTTATCATTTAAATATACATTGACTTGACTGAACATAGAATGAA
>JAGDQP010011112.1:0-53893 GCA_022664845.1 Lepisma saccharinum
CATGAACCATTTAAAACTATGGTATTAGTTTCATCACAAACATATTCACATCGAATAAAAGAGTAAATTTCAGAGATTGAAATGATAGGTAACAAGTTACAATATTTTTATACGTTGCCATGTGAGATAGTGATTTCATTGTACTTTCGTGTTTCGCACGGAATTTGTCCACTCAATCATCTTGCTTCCCAACAATTAAAATGTTCTAAAAAGCTGCATTTTTAATCTGAAACTCCATAAACTTATTCATATCACAGTTCAAGGTTTCGGCATTCATATCGCCATTTTTTTTCTGAAATCCGATAGATTTTTCATTCCAAAACAACTCCATAAAATTCATGCGTTACGTATCGCTTAGCATTAAAACTATAATTAATAAATTTCTAAATACAGCAAAATCTCAGTCCAGAACATCTACTCATGCACATACAACTCGATAAAAAACAAACAAGTATTATTTTTTAAAAAAAAATAGAGTGTGAATAGCCCTTAAGAAAAAGGCATGGACCTGAATTCGAAAATGGAATCACGGATTATATCTTGTGTTGTAACTATAAAGGCTGCTTCGTATATTTTTTATTCCCATCCTGCTCCGTCTGGTAATTCACAACATTGCTGACTCATGGCAGTGTCGTAATGTGGAAATACTTTTGAAGTTATGGTCTGCGTTGGCAAGGAACCACTGTCGAACTCCTGTTAATGTTGTTTCAGAGGCACGATTGATTTAATTATTAACATCCTACATGAGTAGACGGACATTCAGTTTTAGGTAAATTGGGTTGCGAACCACTTCGTTCAATGCCCCTTCTCCACTCTAGAAACTTGAACCCGTGAATACGCGCAAAGTAATAATTTTGTAATTTCACATATAGTAAATAAATAAATATACTGTTATTATAAAAACATATTTCCCAGTGATTTTCTTTTCAAAATGATCCAAAAATAGTTTTAAAATATTTTCCTTGCCTATTTTTAACAATTTATTTCAGGAAAAGCATTTAAAAATATTATTAAAGTATTTTATTTTATGTACTGACTACACGTTCTCTTTTTATACCAGTATACATAATTCAAAAAAATGTTATCATTAATATTATGAAAAAATTTATATTAAGCACAGGATTTTTTTCCGTTGGGAGACCCGAGTTCGATTCCCACTTAAGACTGGGAAAGTTACTTGCATGTAGCAGCGCCTGAGTCGATTAAACCTTCTAAGTTAATTATGAAAAATTAATACGATGTCGTATAAAATATGCTTCTGCGAGCAAATTTAGTGACATTCAAGAACAACGTTAACTATACAAAAGTTCTTTCTAAAAATATTAGCAAAATGTTTTTAATATCTAGCAAATACATATACAATTTTAAATACATACTTACAAGTAAACGTTCTTTCCTAACAATCGGTGATCTAGACATGTTCTGAAAGTACACAACCAGAATAGTATAAATGTGGAATCCTAGCGGCAGACGGCAAAGGATAGAAGTTATTAGGGTTTAAAAGAGGAGCCGGTCGCAAGAGTAATCCACTGTAACATCTCATAGCTTTGTTACGTAACACACGTGCAGTGTAAATGTAACTTCCAAATCACCATTTACAAGTTCGGACCGTGTATATGTGGTTGAGGCCTCGGCTTATTGAGTGAAAGAACCTATGGCTTAGCGGAGGTTAGGTAAGGTCAGGTTCGCACAAACATAACTAAACCTGACCTACTCTAAATCATGGTTACTAATCTAAGATAATCTATGAAAAAAATGCAAGAAAGCAATTATTAATAAAATATGAATAGTTAGAAATATGTTTTGAAAGAAGAAAAAAATTTTTTTTGGCTCGCCGGGATTTGAACCCGGGTTCTTTCACTCAACAACCCAACGCCTTAACCACATATACACGGTCGGACCTTGTGAATGGTAATTTGAAAGTTGTATTTACACTGCACGTGTGTTACGTAACAACGATATGAAATGTTACAGTGCATTACTCTTGCGACCGGCTCCTCCTTTAAACCCTAATAACTTCTATAACCTTTGCCGTCTGCCGCTAGGATTCTACCTTTATACTTTTCTGGTTGTAAGATAAAGATAAAATGAATTGTATGGGCGGTAACAGCACTATGGCTTACGCCCTTCCCGAATTATTCTGGTTGTGTACTTTCAGAACACAGATGCTATGTTTAGATCCCCGATTGTTAGGAAAGAACGTTTACTTGTTAGGCCCTAAACTTTTTTAAGAGTTTATCCCAGAAGTGTGGTATGATTCAGAAAATACTTTCGGAATCTTTGAAAATGTATTCTTAATGGTTATAGGATTGATTTTTAAAATTTCTATTTAAAACATTTTAAAAACACTTTAATGATTTTTTTTATCTACTGTGTAAGAAAGTAATGCGTAAAATGCATTAAATACTCATAGACAAGTCAATATAACCTGCTCGAACACACATTGATTTCTTCTGAACAGAAAACGGGAAATTATGTTCCCATAGTGATATCAGTACTTCTAAAGTTCGCTGGGTTTTTTTTCTGTTTTTTCTTTTTTTTAAATTAAAATTAATTAAAACAGTAAAAATGTACACTCAGCCAATCAAAATCTGAGCGCACTCTTCAGCAGCTCTTAAAAAGTTGAAGTCAGAAATTCAGCTATATGACAACCACGTAACAACATGAGTGACCACTGCGCTGGTTTTAATACAAGGAGTATATTAATGCAGTTTTAGAGTACTAACTTTTGTGAAGAAAATAATGTTTGTAAATCTAATCGTGATGTAGTGAAAATATGTGAATAAAAGTAGTTAGAACTATTCGCTATATTATAATTAGCCCTAAATTAATTATAATACAGCGATGTTGCTACGTCCTTAATCATTAGCGATGAAGTTTTGCTTATTCCCACTTTGGACGTTAAATACGGTTTATGAAACTTTTAACAAATTATACAACATGGTTTTCATATGTATAGAATCTAACAAAATAGTACTCAATACTCATAAATGCACGAAACGCTGTAACTGAAACGAAAATCAGTTTTATATAACTTTTGCATTGTTTTTATTTCAGTAAGAGTGAGCTTGAAGGCTGTTTATGTGACGTCTTCGTGGCCGTGCGCGCTGAGTCGCATTAATTTTTTCCCCTTTTCGTCCGTAAAGCTGGCGACGCGAGTTCGAATACCTAAGCTTGCTCTGCTTTTCTCAAATCTCCGTCATCTATGTTTGTATTGCATGGACGTATTAGTTTGATTCCTGTCAAATGCAAGGAAATCTGTCAACGATTACCATTCCTTTAATAAGGGTTACCCATTTCTAGTTTTAGTCTAATAATTATATCAAAAGTTTTAATAGTCATATCAAAATGTTTAGAAAGGAGCAGATTAATCGATGTTATATTCGCTGACGTCAAACTTGAGGTCAGTGACTCACTATCTGCTTTACTGTAATTTAATCACTTGCATGAATTCTTAAAATGCAGAAGGCTAACCAACTGAAAAGGGTCTGGCAATTTTAAACACCAAATTAGACACGGCTCGATAAATCGAGGTCGCTGAACCCAAATTTGAAGTCATTTTCTCTGTACCTTTTTTCGTTTAGGCGCTAGCCTCCATTACAGATTAAGAAATTAAGAGGTTCAATATTTTAAGGTAGCTAACAGACAGAACATACCAGGTGGACAGGAGAAATTAATGGAGCATTCTTGTTTTCGCTCGATCTAAATACACATTGTTCTCACCTAAGGAATATCACTGGTTTCTTGATTTTGGTAAATTATACTATTTTAGAACTGCATTTCTTTAAGTAAACTTATATCAGGCCGCATTGCATGGACAAAGAAACAATTTCTGGGTAGCAGATTAATGGTTCCAAAATACGAGTTGCATTCCCCCTACTTTCTGAGGTAAGTTGGAGCTTTATAAATGAGGTTGGTGTATATTATTCCCCAAAATGCATCTAATCAAATGAATAAAATATTTTACGATTTTGAAAGAAAATTATATTAGCATATGTCAGGGTTTCTCAACGTGGAGGTCGCGACCCCAAAGAGGTCGTGAATTGTCTGTAAGGGGGTCGCAAGAGAAGGTGAAAAAATAAGTTTAACTAGGGTTTGTAGGTTAAAATTAATAAATTTCGAAGACTGTATTTTATTTTGCTTATTGTTTTTATAATTAGGGTCTACTAAAATAATGTAATTTGTTGAATAGTTTTGAATAATGTAATTAGGATGTTTCTTATCAAAAACAGCAGATCAACGGCCATGTTTTGAAATGTCATGTTTCTATGAGTCGCAGGATGAAAAGGGTTGAGATACGCTGGCGAAGGTGAAAAGCGAACCTATGATACTCAATGTAAAAAGTGAACCTAGCTAATCAAGCTAATAACCACGCCAGCAATCTGTTGTTATCCAACACATCTGCTTATTCTTATTGCTCGTTTGCTTACACACTCGTTTCGCTTACTTGTATTTTTCCCCCTTTTCTGAATATGATTGTATTCAGATATTGTGTCGATGATTGTATCCTATTACGATTGATTCAAACATTTACATAGTTGAAATTAACACAAAAAATTGACATCTATTTACAAAGTAGTTCTGTAAAGTGTAAACATTTCATGTAACTGCCAAAGGAGGTTGAAAATGAGGAATAAAAATGTATGTGGGGGGTGGGGGTGGAGGTGTGTGTGTGTGTGTGTGTGTGTGTGTGTGTGTGTGTGTGTGTGTGTGTGTGTGTGTGTGTGTGTGTGTGTGTGTGTGTGTGTGTGTGTGTGTGTGTGTGTGTAGTGTAGTGTAGTGTAGTGTATGAGGTTTTCGCCTTCGACTTTCGAAACAGGGAATATTTCAATATAAGTTCTGACTCCTACATTCAGTGTCCAAGATGATGATATAGTCACGGAAAAAAGTATTACGGGAACAAGCATCTAGTTTTTTTTTATTATTATTAAGTTCATAGATAGGCACCCAAAGCTTGAGACTTTCGACCCCACATCACCTGCTTGGCCATTAAATAAAAGTTATTTAACTGACAAAATACTCCCAGAGAGAACTCAGTAAATATAGACTCTACGCAATAGAAAGGGAGGTATTTTCTCAATATTTGCCAGTATTATTCATGCCTGGATAATTTCAATGCATGGAATATACATTTTATATGGCCAATGTTCGTCTTCGGAAGATGTCAGGATTATTGGTAACCTTCCAATTACATTTTAACTTCCTGCTACTACTATGCTTTTTATCCTTATAGCGTTTAAATAGAAGATTTTGCAGTGCAACGTGCACCTTTCTCTAATGTTCATTGTTATTTTTATTCTATCGGAATATATTAAGAATATTCCCTGTATTTTTTCCTTCATGATACCAAGCATTCTAATCCTGGGAAAAGTCCCCTCATATTTCAAATTACCCAGGAATATTCCTGGAATGTTAGGAATTAAAATGTAATAATCCTGGAATATTCTTATTGCAAGGGACTCATTTTAAACGCATGCAGAGGATGAAAAACAAAGTAGTTTAAAAACACGTAAATATTGTATCATAGAACTTTTAACTTTTGCTCTGGAAAATACATTTTAAGAGAAAAAAAAATCCCAGAAAAATACTTTTTCAAATGTTGAAAAAATTTATTTCTGCAACTTTATAGTTTCTGACGTATATTTTCTTCCCATTTCTGAAGGTAAAGTAGAGAACTATTATTAAAACGCAACTACGAATACGGTGAAGACGTAGTTTGTAAATATCGTTGTGCCAAATGCAAAGGAACTGTCCTACTTCAGAGCCTCTTCGCGTAGCTGGACTGGTAGTCATAATAGCGTGTAAGCGAAGGATATGCTTCTTATATGTTTTATATATATAATTCACAGTCATATTCAATCCACTACTGGATGAGGCCTCTCACGGAGTTGGTCTACTGCTCCCACCCTGACCAGACGTGTTGGGAGAGGAGATCCGAAGCTCTCAACTGTGATCGCCACTGTCTTTATTCACAGCAGCTCCCCAATTGTCCTCACGATGTTGGGTCAACACCGAAATTTTGAGTCCTCACCGGGAATCGAACCCGGGACCGCTTGCACCGAAGCCTAGTCGGTAGCGTGCTCGACTTCAGTGCGAGCGGTCCCGGGTTCGATATATACTCCTTTATGCGTATTTTAGGAAACTTTAATATTGCTACGTCTATGTAACACCGACATAGATGACGGAGCTATGTAGAAAAAGTATAATGTAGTTAAAAGCGTTGCCTCTGTGGGTAGGGTTTGAACCAACTTCGTCTGCTTTGTGGACAAAAAGAAAAAAAGAGAGAATGAATATGACGCTACAAGCACGGCTACGAACCAATCTGGTAGAACAAACTTCGAGTTAAACTTGTTCAAATGTAAACAAAGTGAAAATTATATAAAGCGCCTTTTTGTTTAATTTTCCGTGTTTCATGTATCTATGATCTAATCTTCCATTTAATGCTATTTCCCTAGATTCTATACATATAAAAACTATATCCAACAATTTGGTATCAAGTTTTAAAAAAAAGGAGTTTAACGTCCCAAGTGAGCATAAGTAACACTTCATCCCTACTGATTACGAACGTGCTGATATCGTTGTATTAAATTTATTTTATGATCAATAATATTGAAAGAATAACTTTCTTTAATATATTTAACCACAGAGAATGCTTGTCAGTAGAGGCTAGTCGATTTTCTTAAAATGTATTTATTGCTTTTGGGTATCTTAGGCTCAGACCGGAGAAGTTAGTATAGTAGGTAACTAGTAAATCAATATTTGAAGACAGGAGAGTGGATACTCATGTTTCGCAACGTTGCCACATAATTCATATCAGAACTTAGTTTTTTAAGAGACCAACAAGTGGGTTTCATAAGAATTATAATAAACAACAAAAATAGATTACGATAAAAAACATTGAGTCTGTTTTGTAGAGAAACTTATCTGTTGATGAATGGCTTATTCCTAACAAGTTTCTTACAGAGGAAAACATTTAATTTTGTAATTTAGGCTTTTGAAATAGACCGCTCATTTTATCATTTGCTGAGTGTACAAGAATCAACAACGTGAATGGATAAAAAAAAATAATTAGTACTTGAATTTGTTCGGATAAAAAAAAATCATGTCTTTTCCCACCAGGCTCGAACCGGCGCTGAAAATGTGAAAAAAAAAATCAGTCTGTCACGCATTAACAGCGCTACAAGAACATATTATCGTTGGATTACCTTGATACCAACTTCAGCGGTAGTATTTTTTACTTTTCCCTCATTAAAAAGTTTGTTTTAAATCTTTATACTTGTGTATTTTATTATGCTAACGTGTATGTTATTTTGTGAATCAGATAGGAACGTGTACCTTGTCAGGTCGTTCTCGTGGGAGTAATACCGAACTAGGTGAAAGGCATGCTTTTTAGGAGAGCCCATGCAAATCGTCTGTTCAATAAAAAAAATAAAACACCGAACCACTTTCACTCATTTTATTAAGTTTCCTAATGAGTACCTACATAAGAAAAGAAAAAATAAGTTATTTTTCTTTACGTAAGACAAAGTACAGTAGAACCTCTGTTATCCGAAATAAACAGGGCGGACGGAGGTCATTTCGGTTTAAAACATGTGTATTTTTTCAAAGTTTAAAGTGTAAAATTGAAGGCAATGATAAAAAATACACTTTTAGATTACGTATCTAAATACACTTTTAGTTATAACATACTTTTAATAAAGCTCTAGATGCTTCTACAGTTGGACAACTTCTTATACAACTAAGTTTACTGTATTTTGAAAAATCTTAAATCTTTTTGTGCTAGCATTTCAAATTTTATCTTTTTCGATTTTTTTGCCGTTTCAGTTAAATGCTATTTCGGTTATCAGAGGTTTTACTGTATGGAAATATAACCACGCCAAGATTCTATCCCAAGTCTTCCGGATCCCAGCTCCTCAAAGAATGTAACGGGTGAGAATGCATACAAGGGATCGTACGATCCATTTTATCTTGTAACATAGCCTTAAGAATGTAGGAAGGGAAGGGAGGCTGCCTGTTGCTATGCCTGAGGGTACTTTCTCGGAATTTACTTCTGATTGAGTAAATCTGGGTGAAACCAGTCAGAACGGCGTTTTTTTTTTCTTCTTTTTTTTTTAGTTTCGAACGCTGTCTCATTGTCAGCATAATTCCCTCAAATAAACTACTCATTCAAAAAAAAAAAAAGCTAAATGAATGCATTCTTGCCAGGGATTCCACCAGGATTTTCAGTTTAATAATGTCAAAATTGGGAGGGTGTAAGTGAAGTTTTGCACGGTTTCTATCAATTTTTGCCGTAAAAATTTAAGGTTGAGAATGCGCTCGAGAACGTGGGAGGTGAAACCCTATGGGGACGGAGTGGGCGGAATAATCGCTGATTCTTGCTCATATCCGCATCCTGTGATACATCCAAAATAATATTTTTTCCGGGGTATTTTGTTATTTTGGATATTAGTGGGCACTAATTTGTCTATAAGTCGTCGAATAAATAAATTTCGGTGGGCACCAGGAAAAAAAATATATATCTGAATTTATTATTTGCTTGTAACTTTAGAGTTCATTGTGCATAAATTTCTTGTAAATAACATTCATTTGAAGGTTTTTATTGCGTTTTTCGTCATTTTTCTGGCAGATTTTTCCATACTTACATCTCACCACTTACAGCTGCGCAGACAAACATTTTCCCATAAGTTGGAAGAAAGAAATAAATCCACCAACTTTTTTTAATTGTACAAGAAAAAATACAATACGTGAAAACTGTCAAAGCAGTACATCAGAAAACAGTTCTGAATAGTGGAAAGTTTCCTTTCAATAAATAGTGAAAATGTTATAATTTCCCACAGAAGAGATTTTTCGATTTATTTCCTTCTTCTAACTACCGATTCAATTATAAATTAATTCATTCACTTAAGCACAGTTACCAAGAATAGACAAGAAAAAGAGCTTCAATAATTATCAACAATGAACTTTAAGAAGGAATATCTCGGAAAAAAAATTTTCGGCGAAATAAAGTAATACAAATCTCTTAAATTTTCATAAAGAGCTCGTAGAAAAATGATTAGTAAGATCTGACTTGACCGCCCTGCCTGAGTGGTGATGCAACGGGTCACAAAAAGATTGGTAGTAAAACTTAGAAAACAAGAGGATTGGTAGTAAAGCTTAGAAAACAAGAGGGGAAGAAAAGAACCGAACTCCTACAAATCCGCCATGTTTGTGATGACTAGGGAACGGATGTTTAGATAAATAAATGTTTTTTTTTTTTTTTTTTTTGCAGTGAGATAGATGCTTTTTCTTTTGCCAAAATGTTGATCATATCCTTTTATGTCACCAGAGCAAATTTTATTTTACATAAAAGCACATATTTTCCAGTTTTCCGTATGTAAATACATATTTTAAGAATTTTCGTTTTAAAAACATAAAATCGCTCATTGAGGCCTACTACATCGAAATCTTCGAAAGAAAAAAAATGCTTATTCTCTTTCATATCGAGTGTATCAGGTTTGTTTCGTCTTTGAGCACGTTGACTGGCAGACTTCTGGCGTCTTACTTTAATCTACACGTAAGGTCCTGTTGTGGGAAATTCTACCCAGCCACGAGCCAGTTACAACATTGCAGGGCTTTGAATCCACGACGTGTCTTTTCGTTTATTGTGTTCTGAGTGGTGCTTCAGCACACTGTGTGTGTTTTCTCGTCCTATAAAATGAATAAAATAAAGGCAAGCGTTTCATCTCATTTGCAGTTCTGTGACGAATATAAGGATGTGTTTTCTCCTGATGGCAAAGTGCTATTTTGTCAACCGTGTGGTAAATCTGTCGCGGCTGACCAACGTTCACAAATTACGCAGCATTTGGAGAGCAAGAAGCATAT
Source organism: Lepisma saccharinum (assembly GCA_022664845.1). NCBI lineage: Eukaryota > Metazoa > Arthropoda > Insecta > Zygentoma > Lepismatidae > Lepisma > Lepisma saccharinum. The sequence continues at coordinate 9,862 of JAGDQP010011112.1, forward strand.
TGCTGCTGCTTCACATTTGAGCAAGAGGCAGGCATTTATCGGTAAACCAATTGCGTCTAGTTCTGGTGAACCGTCAAAATTGTCCGCCTTTGTGCAGAGCTTTTGTATCCGCAAATATTCCACTGTTCAACTTAAAGAACCCTGAATTACGAAAGTTTCTCGTGAAATATACGAACTTCGAACCGCCTGACGAATCAACATTGCGAAAAAGTTATCTGCACAGGTGTTACGAGCAAACTTTAGAACATATTCGCTCGGAATGTGCGCATCAAAATATTTGGGTATGTATGGACGAACCTACAGACTCCAGTGGTAGAAAAGTGGGAAACGTGATTGTAGGAGTGCTAAGTAATGATGACGAAACTGTGTTGACGAAAAATTATTTGCTAGTGCGTAAAGAGCTATTTGCTGCTACACATGTAACGATAGCAAGGCTTTTCAACGAAACAAAGCTATTGTGGCCAGAAGGCATAAAATTTGACAATGTTCTTCTTGTTACATATGCTGCAGCTTACATGAAAAGGCTGCAGTAGGCCTTGCCCTTAGCTACCCCAAAATGGTGCATGTTACCTGTGTGGCTCATGCGTTGCATAGAATATGTGAAAAGAAAAGAGTTCTTTATCCCAAGGTCGATAAACTAGTTTCAAATGGAAAGAATGTTTTTATCAAGTCACCTAAAAGAATAGACATTTTTAATCAAAACTAACCTGGGATTCCTCTTCCACCCGCTCCTGTAGTTACGCGATGGAGCATTTGGTTGGATGACGTTGAGTATTATGCCCAGAACTTTGAACAATTCGTATCTGTCGTAAATGATCTCGACAAAGACGAAGCATCGTCTATAGAAATTCTGCAAGAACTGTTAAAAGATCCCTCCGTAAAACTCGAGGTAGCATTCATTTCAACAAACCTGTCCTTTCTTTCTCGTTGTATAGAAAAGCTTGACTCCTCATCGAACACTCTGTCAGCTTCAGTGGGTGAAATCCGCATAGTAGAAACGAAACTGAAAGAAATTACTGGAGCTAACGGAGAAGTGCTCATGTCTAAATTTACAGACATTTTTTGGAGAGAAAAAAAAGGGGGGTTTTCAAACATTGTGTAAAATTGCACGTGTTTTGGAAGAAGTGGAGGAAGATGTGGTCAATTTTTTAAGTGTTAGTGAAATTTCGTGTTTCAAATATGCGAGAATTGTTTCTTGTGACGCGGAGCGATCTTTCTCGCAATATAAGATGCTTTTTTAGAGATAATCGTCACAAATTTACAATGGAGAACTTGGAGAAAACTATGATGGTCCACTGCAACGCTTGCAAAGAATAGCTCGCTAAGAGGTAAGCATTTTAAAACTGACTTTTAATATGTTTACAATACACATAATAGTTAAGTTTCTGTTACGAATTATTTTTATTTTTGCCACATATTTTTCTGGTTTTATGACATATTTTCAAAATTTATGGCTCATAAATAAATAAATATTTCTGAGTTTTTGTAACACATAAAGTTCCGATCCCTAGTGATGACTATATCGAAAGCGGAACTGCCATATCATGACAAACATGTCTGATCAGTAGAGGCTGTGTGTCCTTTTTGTATTTCAGTTTTCACACTGTTGGAATTGGAACTCACTCTATAAATGGTACATTGTACTATTTTGGACAAATGCTATTTTCGAAAGATGAGGTCCAAATAAGAAAAGAAACGATATTGCATTTCCGTTTGTTATCTTCATTATGGTTGCAACTACAAGATAAATGTGTGTATGTGATTTTACTGATTTCAAGTTAGAAGAAGTTGAAGAAGAAATACATGATAGCACCGTATCTAATGTACAATTTGATCTTGGACTAAATGGCTTCTGGGTAAATGTCATTAAGAACCCAAATAATTCCCATCCATCTCCTGTACTGGTATTGCAAGTCCGAGTGAATGGTACAGAATATGATCTAATAGTAGATAGCGGTGTTTGCAATAATATCAGTTTGCAACAAGTGGTACAACTCAAATTATCGGAGGAAATTCAACCAACTAATATAGCTTTGCTTGATGTCAATAATCAGTCCTTGAATGTAGTGGGTACCATTTTGTGCCCAGTTATTTTCAATAACGATTTGCATTTTTTTTAGAAAGTCTAGTGACAAATTCTTCTATACAACTATGGATATTAGGCAGACCAGGCATGACTCAGTTATTGGGAACAAAGATTGCTTAATACATCCTATCAAACTTATAACCAAGGATCACGATATAATGTTCCTCATTTAAACTGATCTGATATGCACAAAAGATTGTTTCGGCAACAAAGATCTTATGACAATTTTTCTAAACACACTGATTCTTCACTAGAAATTTCTAAAATGACAAGAATGTTATCTAATCTACAAAATTATGTATCTAATTTAGAGAAACAACAAAAGGAACTACAAGAATGGATCACGCAAAAATTACTTACTACTCCAAATACTAATTCTTTTACTGAGACTTCTAATTCTGCAGAAGTGCAAGAAACTACGAACCATGAAAACCCATCAATATCCAATACTTCAGAGAAAGTACGGGTCACTTCGACACCAGAAACATCAGACTCTAAGATCTTCAGGGAGTATCAGGATTCTCAAAACAATAGAGTAGAATTAAATGGTGATGAACCGGATATGGCTACTAACTTTGACAATTTTCTAATTAAAATTGGATCCGCAAAGTATCTTAACACACTCAAGGTTTGTTTCTTAAAAAATGTATGGCTGACATTGTTTGAAAAGGGATTTCTCAAGGAAATAGAAACAGATGTAAGGAGAACTATGTCGGACTATTGTTGAATTCTTCGGATCTGAATGAACTTAGCATGGAATGATAGTAAAACTTTTCCATTTTCATTATTATTTTATTTCTTTCCATTGATTAATTTCAATTAATTTCATATCTGTGTATATATATTGTGTTATAGTGAAGTTATAATTTTGAACTATGATTATGTGCTATGTTCAACCATGAATTGCAATACGGAACTGCTACAGTTTAGCAACTGGAGTAATAATTTAAATATTTCTTTTGTTTTGTATTCTAGGGGATCTTTTTTTTTTATATACAAGGGGGTTTATTGTTGAAAATGGAACTCACTCTATAGATGGTACATTGTACTATTTTGGACAAATGCTATTCTCAAAAGATGAGGTCCAAATAAGGAAAGAAACGATATTTATTGCCTTTCCGTTTGTTATCTTCATTATGGTTGCAACTACAAAATTAATGTGTGTATTCGATTTTACTGATTTGAACAATCTATCTGAGCTATGCGAATAATCGTATTTTGTAAATCCAAGCAGGTAATACTAATGTGTAAACTAGAATCCATTGTTCAGTGCCACAGTACTGAATATTTTGAAGTAACATCTGTAATTTATGAAATGCTCAGCAAATGTTATTTACATATCACTGGAGCAACCTATTGTTGAAATGGCAATATATGATATGCATTTCTTAATCATAACCTTAAAGTTGTACAAACTATCACACACTTTACTGCCAGTCTTTTTGTCTTACTTTGTTCCTTACTAAATCTAACAGCACGGTCAATGCATATAAATTAATATTGTAGACCTAAAAGTTTCCAGGTGCTACAAGGTAACCGAAAACGTTCTTGCCGGTTTTGACGTCGTATGGGAAGTGTCTGATACGGATATATGTCACTCAGCTGCTGGAAGCGATCGGGGTGAGAGTGGAAACATTGACCGTGACAAAGACAGGCGCTTTGCACACTCATAGCAGTTATAGCTCGAGTAGTGCCGAAGACAAATGAAGATGTCGAAGCAGTTCGTTCTGGTTTGTCTACTGTATTACTTTAAGGTGGGTTGTCCACAGCCGACTCAAGTCGCCGAATACCTTAAGCCTTTGGAGATAATGGTGTGAAAGAACGTACCACCAGGCATTGGTTCCAGAAATTCTGGTTGGGAGGTTTGTACCTGTGTGATGAACCCTGCAATTGACGCCCTGTGGCTTTGAAGGCGGCCATAGAGTAGGACAGCAGCCAAACATGTGCTGAACGCTTTCTGGTTTCTGATGAAACAGACTTCACTATGTACCTGCGCCGCACAGTTGAGCAAGTGGGTACCCCACGCACTGTCGGAAGCCAACCAGGACCAACAAGTAAAAGCGTGTTTTTCGTTGCTTTCTCGGCACCGCAACGGACCTGTATTCGATTGAGTTCTCACCAGTGACAGAAAGTGGATCCTGTATAAGTTTTCCACGCGTGCCAGGCATTGGTTGTCACCATGGGACCCTGTGCCTTACTCCTCAAGACCACCTCTACTCTCACATAAGATCATGCGTGGACTATTCGCTAAGTGGTGCATACCTCAACGAGCTGCTACCACCGGTTCAAATGATCACTGCGGACCTGTACTCGCAGCAGTTGGAACGTGTGCAACAGGCGCAGGAGTAGGAGGCCGTCAGTATTGGTAAATCGCATGGACATACTATTCCTTGCCGACAATGCCAGACCGCATGTGGCGCTAGTGGCCAGGGATACCATACAGCGACTTCACTGAGAGACACTGTATCATTCACCGGACTCGCGCCAACAGATTATCATCTCTTCCATTCCTTGGACAACTACCGCTGTGATAAATCCTTCGCGATGAAGCAGACTTGCGGCAGACACTCATGGCCTTCTTTGTGTCCAAGACCCATAGTTTTACCGCCAGGGCGTTACACAGCTCCAGAAATGTTGGCGAAGGGTGCTGGATGCCGACGAGGATTACTTTGAAGACTTGGGGTAAGTGACATTTTCTGTATACCGTTCGGTTTCTATCAAAATCGGCAAGAACTTTTTTGGTTACCTTGTACTTATACACGTAAGTAATTTACATTTTGTAGTTAGCTCTGTTGTGCAAATGGCCGTTAGTAAGTTTCGAGATACTCAGCAAACTTGATTAGTTTAATCTCCTGTTTGCATATAACAAACTTCGGCTTCCCAGTTAGCACGATTAAAATATTACAGGTTTCGTACAAGATATTTATTTATCAGTTGTTTGTACCCTAATCCACAGTAATCCAGATTACAAAAAAATAAAAATAAAAAATCTTGTATGAACCTTCAGACAGCAGATTGTAGTATCTATCTGCGAAAGAACTTACTTCCTATACTCATTATTTCTTCTACTTTTCAACCCGCAAAATATGGTGTTCCAAAAATGCAATTTCTATGATGCATTTTTCACATATTTTAGAAACTTTTTCTAACAATTGTTTTTTCGCAAGTCACTATGATTTGTTTAAACAGACTCATAACATACTCCTAATGCAAAGAAAAGCAGCACACACACGTATTTTATAAGATAAAACAATTTGTTTATAAGACGTGTAAATTTCAAAGTTACCTTATTTTTTATTTTTATTTATTTTATTTTCAAATTACATCGTAAAACGGTGCCAGACCGTATTAACATAGTCTTGGAAATACAAATATACATACAAACCTTGAGTTTTAAAAGTTTCGCCACCATTTCCCACGATGATTTTGAAACCAAAGTATACTTTGAAGTACTGTTAAACGGGCACAGGAGATGAGTTTTGTAGAAGCTTGCAGAGTTAAACGTAGGAAGCACATTAATGAATGTATGTGCCGCTGTTAAAGATCGCTCGAGCACAGGTTGCGGACCGATCGTGAGATTAGGTTATCCCAGCTTTCTCTATCAGCCGATAAAGCAGTAATGCACTGGGAGTAACTCAGTGCAGCATCTATCAGTATATCATAAAGTATTTATTGTCTTTAACACATTAATTTACCACCGAGTCGCCGTGACTCAGTAATAGAGCGTTGGCGTAGTATTCGGGAGGTCGTGGGTTCAATCCCAGCGGCCGACCATCCTGACTGAGGTTTTTCCAGGATTTTCCTCCTCCTACTCCAGGCAAATGCCGGGATGGCACCTTCAACGTAGGACCTGGCCGACACCTTCCCAAATCCTTTCCCCTCCCCTATCCCGGCCTGAGCCTTAGATGACTAAAGGCCATAAATAAAATTCAATATAGGAATGACATTAATTTACCGTGAAATTGTATTCAAGAAACTATGTGTTAGTTTCTTTCCTAACGTAGATACGGTATTGATTACAAATATGCGTATTGTACAAAAATACTATTATTTTATTATTATGTTGGGTTTACATTAAAGTTCTTCACTTAGTATCTCCTTGTAGTGAGGGTATCCTTGTTGAAATTATTCAAAAAAAAATAAATTGTTTAGAGCCTCTTCTTGCACTGGAAGGATTCATGTGTGTAGATTATTTCAACTGTCCGCGTGATTCGACTGGGCTTTCCAAATATATTGAGAAATAGGTTTGGACATTTCGCTATCACGATCCCAGAATAGTTAAGGGAAAGTGTTAATTAAATATCCTTTTTTTAAAAAAAAAATAAAGAAAGTCTAGTATGTGCAATTTTAGGGAAAACTTACCCGTAAACATTTATTTTTGTTTCAAAATATAGAATACAGTTCGAAAAAGAACGATACAAATCTCACAAGTTTTACGTTGAGATTCTGTTAAGATTAGAAGGGCTCTGGGATCCAACAGGGGCTCCGAATATCTTTGTCCTTTCTAAACTTTTTTTTCTCTCCTCAACGTGTCCAACACATTTCAGAAAAGAACCTTTCAAAGATCTCAAGCCCAGAGGACCAACGAACATGGAGCATACTTACAAATAAATCTCTCTCTCGGTCATTAGAAGTTAGATCCAAAAGTTTAGTGTATCTGGTCCAGAAGCAGGACCTCCCTCCCCTAAGATAGAGAAAGAGACCCTCTCACACACACACTCACTCACTCTCACCTAATAGCAGTTTCTCGCTCAAAATATGTTTTTTATCTAGTAAATTGCTACTCTTACATATTTGAGTGAGTGTTTCAGATTTTTTTTCTTTTTTTTTTTTTTCTCCTAATATTCTGGATCACTGTGTAATGGTTTGAAAGCTATTTTCCTCGAAATAATTTCAGTTGATTTTATTTGTACTGAATAGGAACATGTTTATGTACAAAGGACAGTTTATATTTGAAAGTAAGTACCTTTCAAATATTATTTATTTTGGTCCTCTTGAATAACTAGCAGTTCCTTTGAGGAAGCCCTTTTCGCCTTCAATCTGAAGTCTTTGTTTGCCCGAACGATTAATTGTTCTGTTTCAAAAAAAGTTTGTGTGTATACGTGTGTTTAGAAATATGTAAATAATGTGTGAACAGAGTAAGAAATGTAAATAATTTGAAAAGAAAGAAAGAAAACTTGTGTTAAATATTCAATTGCGTTTCACCATGTTTGGAACTGTAACGTCTAGTTATTGGGGTAGGTCGAGTTTTCTCCGGAAATTTGAAAAAGTACAGGAATAAAATAATGCCTTACATGAAAGTTGTGAAACAGAAAATAATCAGCCGTTTAAACTCACTTTTAATCGACTGCTATAATATGAACTATAATTTGAACTGCATAAACTAAGAGTCTGTTCCGCTCAAAACGTAATATTGGCAGGAGGCAGTCTTTTTATATTGAAGGTACTGGGACAAGTAATTGGTAGTGGCGTTTTCTGTTAGTTCTTCAACGAGTTGACGTAAGTGGAAACGAAGCTCTCTCTTTAGTAAGTCACGAAAGGGAAGTGAATTGTCTCCTTAATGGTATGGTCTGTTGATTGCTAAACAGAGAATGTCAACAATTTAACGTATCGCATTTTAAGTTTGCTGTATGTAGATTACAATAATTATTAAGTGGCTACTAGATGCAATTATGCAATAACATCAGATCAGACGATCCTCAACTGAGCCTTTGCTTCAGGCGCTGTATTAACTTACGGAAATCTGCGATCACTCCACAGTGTAGTCTCACTTTTCAATAATTGCATAATTTTTACGATGGACGTTGAGATGGGACTTAGTACCGCGGTGCAAAGGGCTTCACAAGTGAAAATTTTGCTTTTCGTTATGCAAACAGATCACAAAGCTTGTAACGTTAACAAAGTTTAATACAGGGTTTTGCAGAGCTCTGCAAACGCTCCATTGCGCATAGATTCCCGATGAAAAATTGCTGCTACGATGAAATGGTGAGAGGAAACAAACTGTAAAAGTGCATTTTGTCTCTGGTAACGCGATAAAATAAATGCAGCTTCTTATAAATTTAAAAAATAGTACTAGAGAGGGAGCTAGGGTACCTCTCCTATGGACCCCCCCCCCCCAGGACAAAATGGAACTTCCCTGATTCACATTAGAAATGTTAACACAAGAAAAAAGTGTTTGGAAGGGTCAAAATCCAATATGGCCGCCAGCCGCAATATTTTTTTTTTTACTTAATTCTTTTTAGAGAAAAAACTAACGACAATGGAATTATGAAACATACCATGTTTTATTTGATAAATAACAGACAATTAGCGAATAATATTGTTATGCGTATATTGGTCTACGTTTAGAAGAAAACGAAGACGAAATCTAAAAAATTGAAATTTTAATTCAATTTTTTTACATAATTTTCTATTTCTCTTTTCCCTTACTTACGCCACTGTTAGTTGGAAGTCAAATTTACTACTAAAATATTTTGTTATCTATCCTCCATCAGCATACAAGAATCTATGGTTTACACTTGCTCAGTTACGGAGAAAAAAATATTTTGTAAAAAAACATTGTTACATCATAAGAATAAGACAAAACATACATGATTGAATCATATTCAAATTTTTAAAACAATGGTTTCCTTTTCATAAGTTCTCCTACTGGCATATTTGGAAGAAAATTTGACTGGCATCAGTTTTGTAAATCTAAAATTAATAGAAATTTCCCAGATATACAAAACCATAATCATACATTACATAGGTATATATTTTCAGAATACTGTATAAATATTTTCGTAACGCTACATTGGTAAATATATAAGTTTTTTCATATGCAACATTGATAAATAACATTTTTAAATAGAGAGTTTTATAAAGGGATTATCTTTTTCTGTCCATATGCGCCCAAAAATTTGCTAATGAAGATAGGGTGATGAAGACTCCTATGATTAAAAATTATAAAGTTATTCAGTTTGTTATTTATAAAGTTAGTTGAAAGTACTTAAAATTTATAAAATGTGTTAATTGATAAAACATTTAAAGCAAAGAAATTTAGAGTGATTCAATATAAATAATATATAGATTACATGAGTCATCCACTTGCAAAACCTGTTAAACGACAATTTTTGGAAAAATCAAGTTATAATGATCGTTTGAATTGTCTCAGCGTCCTCTTCAAAGATCTGAAGTTAGCCAGGAGCAAAACCTGTCAAATTTTCTATGGCTACACAAGCAAAACCTATTAAAAAATTTCACTTGCAAGGCTAGCTAAATAGCAATCGCAAGATGGCCGCCCGGAACAATACACATGCAAAACCTTCGAAAATCCCTAAACTTTACATTGAGGGGATTCAAAGACAATGTTTTGCTTTCTCCCCTCCCTATAGTTTATTTCGGCAGCTTTGATTTTCACGCAGTGATATTGTCAACACTGCTTTCAACCGCCTTGTGGCTATAATCAACAGTGCGTTGTTTATTTACATGACTTTGTTGAAGTTAACCGTAACAGAAGTGTGTGCAGGAACTGTGTTATTAGGCTGGTAAAATATTAGTTATTTAAAATGAGTGACAGTACAAATAGGACTGAAATTGCAGTCATCGAGTCTCATTTTATATAGACGTTGATCCTGCGAAAGCAAACAATACCCCAGAAAATCATTTTGAGCTGTTAGACGAACAGGATATAGAAATTTCGTAAAATGTATGAAATGCAGTAATTTTTGGTAACATCGATGCGTGAACTTTTCAACCTTCGATCTTAAATGACCATTTTCATTTTATGTCTATTTTTAGTTCATGAATTTTTATGCATTGTTTGTTTCAGATGCCAATATGTTGTTGGCATTCAACACAAGTCAATCAGATGTGACGATAATGATTAGCTGAGTTTTCTTCTTTGATCTGCTGTCAAGCACAATGCCGTGTAAATAAATAGTACTAGGATGCAAATTTATAAATCGTACTGGCATTATGTACATCGATAAAAGGTTGTTTATGAAACAATTCCATCCAGATTGCTTGTTTAATCCAACAAGTCACATCAAATTAAAAGAAGGAATTCTTGAGATTTCCGACAGGTTTCGAGTTCATTGAAATCCTCAAACGCGTTATTAAGGCCACTTCCTCCACTTTTCTTTGGATTCTAACGTAAACGAATACCCTCAAGATTAAAAGAACCACTCTGAATTCGTTGAACCTTTACCTGAGTGTTAGTACTGATAATATCTGTAGTACATTGGATCCCTTCCATAGTATGGAACGTACTTAAATTATGCAGCTGGCGGATATTTACATCTATGTTGTCAAACACACGCTGAAGAAACATTTCACTATAAACTTTTGATAGTTCTGCACAAATGAGAGCAGTGGCGGATTTAGGGGGGGCGGATTTAGGCTACAAGGGCTACAGCCCGGGGCAGCAAATTTTTGAAAATATGAAAAAATCAATATGAAGGTTAAAAAGTATTGACAGTTTACACGAAGATTTTTCTAATTTAATTCCTCAGAGGAGCTCAAACACTACAAAAGTATGACAAAGATTTTGTGTTTGTTCCTGTTTAGTGGCCTATCATTGATAATACTCGAGAGCAAGACATAAAAATGGAATAAACTAAGACATTTCAAAGTTAGATTTTAGCTGTTCTAAAAGCATAATTGGGGAACAACATCGCTTCTTAACTCAAACTTTATTTACGCAGCTTAATCAATGAACAGGAAGTGAAACGATCTTACCTTATGTACTCCGAGAGTTATGGGAAACTTTTTTTCTATACCATGCCAACTTTTTGGAGAAATTTCAAAGTTAGCAAAAAGAAGACTTCGATGACTGGAAACACGAAAATGAATGTTTAAAAACCACGAGAATTCATCAGACCATAAGTCATGCGTCTTAGTAATGAAGAGCAGAATGATCATAGCAAGAAGAATTAATTCTCAGCTTCGAACTTTAATTGAGGATGAAAACAATTACTGGAGAAATGTTTTAAAACGAGTAGTTGTTGTTGTTAGATCCCTAGCTGCTGCTGGTCTACCTTTAAGAGAGCCTTATGAGAGATGTGGGTCAACACACAATGGCGGAAACTTTATAATGTGTACAGAGTTGATATCCAGATATGACTCCTTCTTAGCCACCCACATTTCTAAGTATGGCAATCCAGGTCAAGGTGACACCTTATACTTGTCCTCCCCCACGTACGAGGAATTTCTCCCAACTGATGGGCCGAAAAATCACGGAAGAAATAGTAGCTGAAATAAAGCATCAAATATTTTCTTTTAGTGATCGACTTTACGCCAGATATTTCCCAGATTGGCCAACTGGCCGTAATAATTAGAAGCGTTCCCGAAAAGGGAATACCAGTAGAAAGATTCCTCTGCTTTTTACCTAATCTAGGCCATAACGCAGATGAGCTCTTTAGTGCTGTTACGGATGTCCTCGATAAATATTGTATTGACATGAGCCTGCAGGGGGGGGCAGTCATATGACAATTCCTCCAACATGTCTGGAGAGTACACTAGACTACAAGCCAGAATACGAAAAATAACAGCGACAGCACTATGTGTCCTGCAGTGCTCATTCTCTGGATTTATTCGATGAGCATTCAACTAGTAGTTGTAAAGAAAGTTGTGATTTTTTCAGGCTTCTTAATAACCTTTATATTTTTTTCTCATTCTCTACCAGAAGGTGGAAAGAACTCACGAGACGTCTTGGCAAGAAAGACAAGACTAAAAACCTTGTCAAAAACATGTTAGTCAGCAAGGGATGACGCTTGTAAGACATTAAATGAAGACTAGGATGAAGTAATAGAAGCACTTACAATTATTTCGAATGGCGAAAGAGAAAAGGCAATTACACAAAGTGAAGCATCCAGCTACCTCCGCCAGCTTCAAAGATTAGAATCGGCTTTTTTGTCAGTTCTATGGGGCTAGATTTAACGTATCAGGTAAAAAGCTGCGATCGCCTGAAATCGACATATCAACAGTATCAGTCTTGTACTGGTCTTTATCCGAGTATAAGAAGAGATTTTGACGTTTATGAAAATGGAGCGCTATTAAAGTCGAAAGTGACTCAGTATGAAGATGAAACAAAAAGGAAGAAAAGACGAAAACTCCAACCAGATGAAACTCGAGAAGGAGACTTGGAGTTGATTGGCAATGAGAAAACTTCAGAATCAATACTTACAATGCAATAATTGACACGTTAAATAACGAAATGGAAAGAAGAAAAACTGTATTCGATGGATGGGCTCAGCTCGTTGTTTGGATTCTTAACTAGCGCTGACAAAGAAGACCCTGATATAAACACACTAATGGAACACAGCAAAAAACTGTACTTTTTACGATAAATATCTACCAACTACGGAAGATTTTGTTTTGTGAAAGGATTGGATGAAAGTCCAAACCATATTCCAACTTTACGAAGTGGTACATGAGAACGAATTTCAAGACGTATACATTTGCGTTGACATAGCTCTAAAACTTTTTTTTTTTTTTGACAATCCTTGCGTCCAGCTGCTCAGCGGAAAGGTTGTTCTCCGTCTTAAAAACGTTAAAAAGCTACAGAAGATCTACCATGACTGAGGAACGTTTGAGGGATGTGACAGTTTTGACTGCCGAATCCGAGAAACCAAGAAATTGGACTTTGATGATGTAATATATTCATTTTCAAACTCTGCGAAGGACGTTCTTTTAATTGCCAACGCCTGTTTGTATTTGCCACCAGAACATTGGTAATACGCTAGAGTTCTTTTCTTAACTTAGTTTTTTATTGTAGTCAAACGAAGTTGTTCGAAACACGCCCTTTTGTTTTCTTTTGAAACCTACCCTTTTGAGTATCAGTGTTATGCATTTTCTTTTAATTAATGTTCAAAGCTCTAACAAACAACGTTATTTTTAATACTACATGTGTATATGTTAGGACTTGGAAGATTGAGTACTAGGGTGTCTTCAGTGTAAGGAAGTTCTCTAGGCGACCCGTATGCTTAAGTATTACCAAGAGAGAAAGAAAGGGGGGACATTGTTGCTGATTAGGGGGTGGCAAGTTACCGTTAGTCCTTAAGCGGCAGAAGTGTAAATCCACCTCTGGATGAGAGAGGTCATGTAAACATAAGTTTCATGGTATGATGCGCAGACTCCAATGAACGATAATAGATTGAATAGATATTTTGACCCATATAATCGGTGAAGGGTTAATAACAGACTTGTTTGCATGGGTGACAGGAATAATCTTGGTCTTACAGTTGATATTACCAGGTGTGTAAATATGAAACCGGAATTTGTGCACAGACAGCGTTAACTGTCACTGTGGTTAACGTAAAACTGCATTCTTGGCGCCACTTGCTTGTTTTGACTGCTGATAACGATTTGCAACTCACAACCAGACAAGTTTCATGTCATAGTGTAGTGTTTAATAGCGTTGAACATGGCGCAATTTATACCTACAAACTACGATGTGCGGACAACATTGATATTTTGTTACCATTTGAAGAAAACTGCTGCAGAATCGCATCGCATGCTTGTCAAAGCTTACGGTAATCATGCTCTTGCTAAGTCACAGTGCTATGCGTGATTTAAAAATTTTAAAAGTGGCAGTTTTGACGTGAGAAATGAAGAACGTGGAAGACCACCGAAAAAGTTTGCAGACAGCGAATTGCAAGCTTTGTTGGATGAGGATGACGCTCAAACGCAACAACAACTCGCGGATCAATTAAATGTGACACAAGAAGCAGTTTCCATACGTTTAAAAGCCATGGGGAAGATTCAGAAAGTGGAAAAAAGGGTTCCACATGCATTAACTGAACGACAGCAGGAAAACCACTTGCGAAATTCTGCTCGCCAGGTCAAAAGGAGCGAATTGTGACTGATGACGAAAAGTGGATCTATTTCGAGAATCCTAAGGGTAAAAGATCATGACATGGGTAACTCCAGGAGAACTGGCGACATCGACTGCAAGACCAAGTCGCTATGGACGGAAGACAATGCTTTGTATTTGGTGGGATCAGAAGGGAGTGATCTATTATGAACTGCTGAAACCTGGCGAAACCGTTAATACCCAATGTTACCGAGAACAAATGATCGATTTGTATCAAGCTTTGCGTGAAAAACTACCAGAATATGACCAAAGACAACATAAAGTGATTGTGCTTCACGATAATGCATCCTCGCACACACTAAAACCGGGCAAGGAAACGATTGCGACGTTTGGCTGGGAAATCCTTCCGCATGCGGCTTACTCACCAGACTTGGCGCCTTCCGATTTTCACTTATTTGCATCCATGGGACACGCACTTACTGACCAGCGCTTCACATCTTACGAAAATGGCTTGATGACTGGTTTGTAGCAAAGAGGCACAGTTTTTTGGTCTGGCATCCACACATTGCCGGAACGATTGCAGGAATGTATCGCTAGCGATGGCCAATAAAATAGTTCTTAGCATTGTCATCCAATCACTGGGTCTTTTCTGTACATAAATTCAGGTTTCATATTTACGCACCTGGTATAGCATGGTTTATCATGAACGTCCCGTGAGCTTTGTGATTCAAACGCATTCTTGTTTGTCGTTACCGCATCCATAAAAACTTAGTGAGATTTTGCCCGTCAGACTTACTATCAATGAAATCTGGGTATATACTTCGGTCTGATGTCGGCTGCAGCTAAAACTATCCTTAACTATGCTATTAAAGATGTTTCTGTCTATATATGCAGGGATAGGCGCGAGTCTCTTTTCTAGCTTTTAGTCTGTTTTTCTTGAGCTTGTCTCTAAAAGTCCCTTTTTTGAGTATTTTGTGTCCTTTTTTTTTTAGAATGTCAGTATCTCCTTTTTTTTTTCTGTTTTTTTGTACATTCACATTTTTTTTTTTCTATGTCCAGTGATAAAAGTAATGAGTTTCAGAATGTAATTATTTCCTTTTTTCGTATCATCTCTTCTATATGTGTGGGTGGTTGGCGGGTCTTTTGTCTCCGCAATAGGGTGGTTGAGTGGAGACCCTTCTGTGTTTCTTTCTTCATGTATCTTTCTACTTTCGTGGGACAAATCTCGGCTGAAGTCCTCGTCTATTTTTTCTATATTCCACACATTAAACTTTATGGCGCCGAGCTTCAGCGAAACGCCCTGAATTAAGTTTTTCCTGACGCAACAAAAGATCTGTACGTTTGGAAGTGTTACCATAGACATTGACAGCTGTATCCGAATAAATAGGTTCTACATAAGGTATTTCAGAATTCACATTGCCCCGACTGTGAGATTCTTTCCCTCTTTCCGCTTTACGCTGTACTTCAATCAGTGGCCATTCATCGCTATTTGTTTCTAAAACATCCCCTCCGCGAGAGCTTCTGCGTGTATACTTAACATGTTCCCCTGCTCAGCAACTTTGCGCACCCTCGGATTTCGTGTTCTATGATTCAAGAAGATAAGTCCAAGAACTCATATTAAAGGAACATATACTCGCTAAAATTAAGTTGATCCACCTTTTAATAGTAACAGCAACCAGAGTTGATAGTACCAATCAAGCCTGAAGTCAAATTATTCAAACCACAATAGAAATGGCACATCAATGGACATTATTATCAAACATTAATACATTAAGAATGTGCAATCTCACTACATTTCTGCAGCCACATATTTGATTGAGAAAGCTGTCATCCCTTCACTGACACTACTGAAAGCACTTCACTGACACTAGTGAAGAAAGGAAGACTGAAAATAGTGTACGGCACATTGTGATGGTAGCTAGGGCATTACCAATAGAGGTGGCAGAAGATGTTCTTCAAGTTGAGTGGAAGTGTGTCCAGGTGGAAAAGGAACCTGAGAAGAGCACAGATGAAATAAGATGAATTGGGGATATTATTTCTCCCTGAAGAACCTCGATGGCTCTCCAAAATATCCTTCTGTGACAAAGTAGTCAAAGCAGCTCTGTGTTTGTCCCATGGAAATGCTGATATGGAAAGACGTTTTTCAGTTTCCAAATTGTTCGCTGAGGATCGTCCACAGTTAGCCCTCAGGACTCTCAATTCAGTTTTGATAATTAAAGATACCATGAAACAGTACCACAATAAACCATACCTTGTACCAATGACAAGTCAGTTGATTACTCTAGGCCAGAATGCTCATAAACATTTTATTGCATACTTAGAGGAAGAGAGATATCGCAAAGAAAAAGAGAAAGAAAAAAATTAGAAGAAGAAAAAGAGCTGAAAGCCACAAATGCGAAGAAACAAATTGAGGAGATCGAGTCTAGACTCAGTGAGAAGAAAAGGATTCTTCACAATAAAAGGGACTCTACTGACACTTTGTTTGATCCAAACTGAAGGTAGCATTACGTGCAGGAGACTTAAAAGGTGCTCAAGTTGCTCATGGAATGCTAGAAGGTGTTCGTTCATTGAAAAATAATGAGAAGAAAGAATATATGGAAGTTGAACAATTACAGAGAACTGTTCAGAAAAGAAAGAGTAACCTTATTACTAACTTTTTCACTAAGAACGGTAAAAAACAGTGAATGTAAATTACATTTTGTATAATTTTATATAGCTTCTTAAATTTGGTGTAGTTTCTGAAATTTTATGTACATTGTCAAAGTAATAAATGTATTTGGCCATACCCCATCCAGGTCCAGAAATGAACATACATTTCAATTTCTTCTTTATTAACAAAGCTTTGAACTGTTACTGAAGTGAGAGTTTGCGTTTTTTGTAACCATTCATTCTGTATGTTCATTCAAAATATTTCACAAAATTTATAAATAAATATTGGTTTAGTATCACAATTTTAATATAAATTCTGTTCAATTCTGGACTTAACCGGTCCTTTGGTAGGGGATTTGGTTTCACGTCAGATAGTCTCTAGCTTTTTCTCTATTTTTTTTTTGTCTCTTTTTTTAACATTTTAGTCTACAAAGTCTCCTTTTTTTTACCTACTTGCCTGTGCCTATCCCTGTATATGACAGCCATTCTCTTGACCAGATACACGTTTCATCCACAAATGAAGCAGTTTCAATTTTAAATCTAACGTTCCTTCTGAGGTCCTTAAACAAGTTGAAGATATTGAACCATGTAATAGGTTATCGGTCTGCATTGACGTATAGTAGTACGTCTTGTATAGTTCTGCCTGCACTCGCTGTGAACCCGAATAGTATTTTCTCCTCCCAACTTTTCAAGCAGTCCATCTGTTCATTTCAAACTAACCTCAATAACGTTCGTAATTCTCTTTTGACTATCACAAATTCTGTTTCTAGATATTTCCCACTAAGATTACACAATAAATCAAAACCAACCATTCTTCTTTTATTGTATTTCCAATAAATAAGTAAAATGTTAAGTTTAATACATTCATTCCATTTCGTAAATTTTCACAAGATCATGACAAATTTTCTTTAAAATGTTAACCGATTACTACCCTCTGACAGAAAATAACCTACAACATTCAATTGAAAATACTACAGTTTCAAAGGTAAGTTATATATATATAAAAAAAAACTAAAATTGCACACTAAATTTAATTTCCAAGAAATATGACTAATCTTCTATTAGGTTCTGTTGGCTCTTGCTGAGCACAGAAAATAGTTTACAATTGAAGTACCTCCTTCCTTTTTCTACTTTTTTTTCACTACCCACATAGCAATTTTGACGTGACTCAACTTTGTTGCAAGCTGGCATGCTATCTAGGTACGTGATATATCACATGAAAAGCCACTAGAATACACTACCAATTCATCATCTATTTTAATTGCTGCTACACAGTAAAGACAAATCGTCTTAATCGTTGACAGCTCACAACAGCCTAATGGGAATAAACGATAAAGCAGTGTTTGCGCGCTGGTACGCTTCATTGCTACTTCATTAGCTAATACAGTAATTGTTCAGCCATGTTGATATATACATCATATTAAAGATTATAAAGCAGGCAACAACTTTTATCTCAAACTTGTATTTGATATTGTAAGTTTTAAGCAAGCTACGCCGTAAAAAGTGTAAATATTAAGAGCAAAATAGCGTAAAAAATTGAAATTTCTGAGATTCTTCTTTTTTTTCTAAACATAGACAAATATACGCATAACAATATTATTCGCAAATTGTCTGTTATTTACCAAATAAAACAAGGTATATTTCATAATTCTACTGTTGTTAAATTTTCCTCTAAAAAAAATAAGTAACATAGGTATGATTTTATATGTATGTTGCGGCTGGCAGCCATATAGGATTTTGACCCTTCGGAACACCTTTTTCTTGTGTTAAAATTTCTAATGTGAATCATGGAAGTTTGAAGCTTCTGAAAATACAAGTTTCATTTAGTCCTTGGGGGGTACCCTAGCTTCCCTGCTATGCAGCTTCTAAGTCAATCTCGTATGGGATGACTCTTTTTTTTACTTATGTGTTAGTGTGGAGCTTTCTTGACGATAAGCAAGCTACGCCGTAAAATACTTTATATCATAAGCGTGATTAGGGTCAGTTCTACAATCGACCGCTAAACTTCTAGTCAGCGCTAAATTAAGGCCAAATCTGATTTTGGCCAATGTGAGTACGCAACTTAGCCTCAACTTGGCGCTGACTAGAAGTTTAGCAGTCTATTGTAGAACTGACCCGTAATCAACGAGGGAGCTCCACACCAACTCGTAAGGAAGTGCAATATTTGTAGATAGCCAGCCGATGCGCATAATGACAATATTTATGGTGTGTAATTATTTTGTTGTAATTTCGAGTATTCTTAAAGGATGTGGATTTCTGACCACGCGATACACCTCTTCATTTCATCTAGGTTAGATTAGACTGGTTTCCTTATAATTTTAATTTTATTTAAAGCCTTTAAGCAACTTTGACTCAGGACAGTCGTCCTTAGAAATAACAGTACATTCTTTACGTAAGGAATGGTATCTAATTCCATTTGCTTCCTTATGCACACTCACGAAAATTAATTTTAACTTGATGTTATGGATAAGGTGGTCCAGTTAACTTCACCTATAAAGGCGCTAACAAACAACGTTTCAAGTTAGTAGTGTTTAAGTTGAGAATTTGTTTTCGGTAAACTCACTGAGTCCCCGTTCACACTTGTTAATTTCAGAATGTAACATTTCAACACGAATATTTGTGAAAGAAGTCGAGTATCAATTTCTCCGTAAAATCCAGATTAATTTGGTCATTACTTTCTCTTTTCCCCCACACTGCTGCTTAAGCAACGTTTTATTTCCGCTATAATCGTCTATGTACGCTCAAGTAAGTTAGACATTTTGTATTATGTATTTTATAATTTCATTAATGAAACTAAATGGTTTCAGATTACTGAAAGTTGACAAACGTTCTGGAACGTTGACAAACAAATCCGCTACAGTAACGTTCGGGGATGATGCAGGTTTCGAGAACATAAATCCCGGAGGCTTGGCACGAACGCTCTTAAACCGCAGACATGTGATACACGATTTCACAAATTTAGCTGCATCGGATGATAATTTCCACCAGAAATACTTCTTTCGCACTGCACTGATGGTTGCAGCTATCCCAGGATGCTCGCTATAAATGCTAGTATGGCAACTAACTAAAACTTCATGCTTCAAACTATCCGGAACCCAGATCACCTGAGTTTCTTCTTTAAGAGGACCCAAGAAAACTTTCTTCTTCAAAATCCCGTCACCACCAACAGCGGAGCTGACTACGTGTCGAAGATATCTTCTTCTCTCCCTCTTTTTCAGGCTTCGCACACCTCCCGTTTTCACCAGATTGTATAACTTCCCTAGGAAAGTATCGTTTTTCTGCTCTTCAGTTATCTTATTTACATCTGTTAGTTTCTCCAGAAAACTGACAACATCCTCTCCCCCATTTTCGGCCATAGGTAACACATCAAAATAACCTCTTCTCTCTTCATCAGTGCTCTCGATGTAAGGTCCCAGCTCTTCAATTTTCTGGTGCTGATCTTTCCTTCTCCCTTTCCTTCGCCCTTCAATTTTCTCTTTCCTTCTTTCTTTAATCTGTTTACTATTATAAAAGTCCATTAAGCCAACCTCTCCAGAGCGTAGTTCCTCAATATCTATCACATTTCCATCTTCTCTCTCTATCCTTAAGTATCCTGTCTCTCCTTCATCCTCCAAAGGGTAGACAGATTCCATTAATTCATTTCCTTTGTAATCTTCAGGCGGAAGATAACCTTCTCTAATGCGGCTTAAGTAATCTATGTAGTGCCTACGGCCTGACAAGTGTTTTAGCGTTACTCTGTGTTCAAGGATACGGTTCATCCACCTAACATACAATGCAGGAATATTATTGGATGTTAATATTGGGATAAGAGCTGAATGGTCGGTGTACACGTATATCCGAGTCCCTGCGACAGAGAAATACTTGTCATACTTTTCAATTCCCAAAACTATTGCGAGTAGCTCTCGTTTAGAATTCGGATAAGCCATTTGTGCTCCAGTCAATTTCTTGCTTGAATACGCCACTACTCCCAGTTTTCTCCCCTCCATTCTCTGACACAATATCATTCCGCAAACGTACATCGAACTGTCAACAAATAGATAGAATTCTTTTGTCAAATCGGGCAGTAATAGCCGTTGTTCCATTGCCAGCCTCTGTTTCAGTTGAAGATAGGAGTTCTCACATTGTTCCGTCCAGGCAGACTTGGTGTCCTTTTTCAGGATATTGGAAATAGGATGTAAAACTTTAGCTAAGTCTGGCAGAAAGGATTTGAAATAATTAAGATAGCCACAGAATCTTTGCACCTCTTTCTTCGAATTAGGTCTCCTCAATTGATCAGCCATCCTTCTCTCTTCAGTGCAGTTCCATTTTCCATTGTTAAATTCGAACCCGAGGTACTCATATTTTTTCCGGACCAACTGCAATTTCTCTGGACGAATAGCTAGATTCGCCTGACGCATTCTCTCAAGGAAATATCTCAGTAAGGAGTAGTGTTCTTCAATGGTGTCAGAAATAAGGCCAACATCATCATAAAAAGCAATAGCATTAACCATATAGAGCGGACCTAGCACCAGCTCTATCAGCTTACAAAGCGTAAAAGGTAGAGAACAAAGCCCATATGCTCCAGTGACATATCTATAAATACCTAAAGGAGTTATGAATCCAACGTACTTTTTAGAGTTTTCTTCAATAGGCACGATTCCGAAAGCGTTGGAAACGTCACAGATGCTTGCATACCTTCCCCTGTACAGGAGCGACAAAATTTCCTCGAAACATGGCATCTTATGGCCCTGCATAGTAGTCCGGACATTGACTTCCCTGGCGTCCAAAATTATTTTGAGCTCATTAGACTTCTTCCTGTGAAGTATAGGAGCACTGACGAACCTGGTTTCGCCTCTCTCAATAACGCCGTCTGCCTCCATACTTCTTACTAACTCGCAGGAAGCTTTCCTATCCGCCTCTGACATGGGCCTCAAACGTTGGGTAAAAGGCTTATCGTTGAAGACGTCAATTGTGTGCTCGATTAAATGGGTTACCTTCTGTTTTTTTTTTTAGAAAAAACATCCTTATAGCTGAAAAGTAGCTCTCTGTATTTTTCCCGCCAAGCTTCCTCAATATCAGCATCCCTGATGGCAAGCTCTAGCGTATCCTCTATACTTGGTTCTTCTGGATCTACAGCAAAAGTGTCTTCCTCAAAGTCATCTTCGAATTTGCATGCAGGAAGTTCGGTATTTTCCATCCTCCGTTCCTGATGTCAAGCCAGATGGCAGCACGATATAACAAGTCTCGTCCTCCTACAAGTGGCATCAGTAGGTTTTCTATTATAAAGAACTTCTGCTTGAAAACATATCCATAAAAATGAATTTTCGCTGTAATTTCGCCAACTGCTTCAGAAGTACCGTCAGCTGTCCTGATTCTCAAGCGCGTTTTCGTCTCTCTTCCCCCTCTTTCCTTCCATTTTTCAGCTAAAAGACTCGAGACGGCTGTGATGGCCGAGACACTGTCTAAAAGGATATTAGCTGAAATCCCAAAGACAGTGCACCTTATGAGGGGAGTTTTTACCTTCTCCGTCCCCTGCACTGCTCGCCCGGGGGCGTCATCCCTGACCCGTTTTTTGACTGTGCCATATACAAGACTTCCTCCCGGATCACTCCATCCCTGCCACGCACGACATCTGAGTACTGCTTCTTTCTTCTTTCTCCCGGGGTACTTTCCCTTCGATACCCCCGGTTGGAATTCCTGGCAGAATCTCTGTCCCAATTTTTTTTTGTGTCCCATTTCCAGAATCCTCCTTTATTGAAACGGGTCGCGTCTGGGTGCCTTCTTCCAGGTTCCTGGGGTTCAACACCCCCTTCTTCAAATCTCTGGCGGAATAACTGCTCTCGGAATCTTCTCTGCATACATCAATATTTTCCATCCTTTTCTTTTGTCTCTGCTGGTTCAATTTCCTTCGTTTACGGCGTGTCTTCCTTTTTTGAAAGAGTGGTTCTTGTTCCTCCCGGCGATGACCTCCTGCGGTGTCACCAGACCTGTTTTCAAGAATGGAACAGACATCGTCTTCTTTTTCTTCTTGGCTTCGAAAATAACGTTCCGGCGGTTGACCACAGAACAAGTTGTCCTCCCAGTTTCTTCCGTCAAAGGGAATAACATCTGTACAATTTTCAAACGACCACCCCCCTTTTGACAGACGAATGGCTATGCCTGCCTTTTCTATAAATTCTGAACCTAATACAAGCTGATTTTTTAATCCTCTTACAATGTAAAG
Source organism: Lepisma saccharinum (assembly GCA_022664845.1). NCBI lineage: Eukaryota > Metazoa > Arthropoda > Insecta > Zygentoma > Lepismatidae > Lepisma > Lepisma saccharinum. The sequence continues at coordinate 32,593 of JAGDQP010011112.1, forward strand.
CCTCGTCGGAACCTTCTTTCCTTGCAGATACAAATTTATTTCAATCGCCCCTAGTATTTTTGACTTGCCAGTCGCAGTGTAAATAGTCTCTTCGTGCTTCAATAATTTTACACCTCTTTTTATTAACAAATTACTTAAACTTTCGGAGATAAGAGTGAAATCCGAACCGCTGTCTATGAGGTCTAATTTCCGCATTCCTCTCATAGCTATTTCTACATACGGTAATTTCTGAGCAATATTTTCTTTCCCAACTTTCCTTTTCTTTTCACTGCGTGAGACCATAGAAGTATGTTTGTTTTTATTCCTGGGACATTGGAGATATCGGTGATTCGGATCTTGACAAATATAACATACACCTCTTTTCCGTGGGGGTACTTTAGCCTCGTCGCCCCCTCCTTTTTCCGCATTCTTAACAGTAACTCTATTGAACAGAGCCGGATCTAAAGATTTTTCAGACAAAGCGATCGGTTGGTTACTCCTGGGATAATGAACAGCGATTTCTAACGGATTGCATAGCTTTTTATTACTCGAACCAGCTGATTTTTCGTACAAAAAATCGTCTAGCAAGCAACTTTGAACCTTTGCTGCTTTTTCTTCCAATTCTTCGTATGTTTTTATCTCTTGGAATCCGAGATAATGCCTATACGACGGGTGGGCTTTCCGGACCACGGTTGATACTTGCGTTTGTTGAGAAGGAGGTTGGTCCAGTGCTGATACAACTCCTTCATGCGTCGTGCAAAGCGAGTTAACGGTTCATCCCTCGACTGGTAAGCGCTCTGAATTTGTTGCTCGATCTCTAACGTATAATTGAATGAGAAAAATTCAGCGAGGAATAATTTCTTGAACGATGCCCAATCTACGAATGGTTTGGCATGATTATACCAAGATTTAGCTGATTTTCTGAATGACCTAGGGAGCACGTAATTTAACATATCAGCTTCCTTAATTTGCCTTTCTTCACAAAATTCTTGGATTCATCAAGGTAGCAATAAGGTTCGAGCTCCGGTCCCTCCCATGTGAATACTGGGAGCTGAATACGGAACTCCTCCATAACCTTTTCTGTACTAGTTTTCTGATTTTCTATTTGTCTATTTTCGGGTGACTCAGTGGTGGTACTCGCAGAAGATTCGGTCCTACTATTAACAGCAACTGTTCTTATGGCTTCCAACAGCTGTTCGTCTGACATATCAGACTCTGTTCCCCTGCCAAGTGCCTCTAAAATTTTCTCTTTCAGAATTCCTGTTTCAGTCATGATTACTTCTTTTCCTGATCTTAGTAGCATAAATTAATGAAATGACGTGAATTAATATCTTATACCAATTAGTTAATTGGACTTAAAAGTATTGTTTTAGTAAAACAATTTATAATCACATCTCTGTTTTAGACGGGCGCCATTATTTTTGTTGTGACTACGAATTCCCTGTTATTGGGCGTCACTCCTTTGTTGCATCTTACTCTGGCTGCTTTCTTAAACACGTTCTTGTTCGGCAGCGCTAGTAAAACTATGTTGGTATTGCTTTGTACTTCCCTCTTTCTTAGAATACTTGCAACACTTATCCATTAAGCTTTTAAACGGTCCATATGCTACTTTCCAGATAAACAGGCTTAAGATCGAAAAGAGAAACAGGAGTATTAGACTTATAAATTCAAATTGACCACAAAAGATTAATACATATATTTTGGTAGATAATTGATTACAGATTCGATTTGTTGATCGTGAAGTGACGACAGTGAGGTGGATAGCGGTGATGGGCTGATAAGCTATTGAGAGTTATTAGGGGATTATCGTCCTTTTGGCGTACAGCATTCAGAGGCTACGCTCCCGACGAGTATGAATGAGGACCTACTACGTTCAAATCGATTACTCAACAGATCAGATTAAAACGTTCTCATTATAGACTTCTCAATTATTTAAGTGTTCAGAGAGAAACGGTTTTGTTCAAACTGAATTGAACTACATGAGGATTTATTCCCTCAGCCCGAAAGCTACCGGTGACCTCTCAGACAATACTAGCAAAAATCCTCTCAAGGGGACTTTCCGCTGTTGTAGGCCTGATAACTATATTTCTCCGTTCTCGTGAACACATAGGACTTGGGGTTTAGTGACAATCGTGAATGAAGACAGCAATTTTACTTTACAATTAAAATAAAAAAAAGGGGGAGGGGATATAACGCAAAATGCAGGTCTTCGCAGGTGACAAGAGGTTTTGACAAATATAAATTGGTTGCATACGAAATTACTATTGGCCCAAAACAAGTGCATCCAAAATTGTAATAGAGCTCAGTAGAAACAACACTTACGTTCAGCTCTCTGCGTGACGTCTCTTCCTTGGATTGGCCTCTTTACTGTTACCCACTATGCTGGAGTAACCACGGAGTACAAGTAATTCTTCTTGCCGACTTCATCAAAATTACAAGTCCCGAAGTTTCAAAATTATTTCTAAGTTCGAAGACTTTTGTTCCGGAGACTAAGTTAAAGATAACTTTCCCTAGCAGCTAGTTGACTGCGTCTCGCATCGCCTATCCTACTTGATCGTAACCATGTTGAAGCTAGTATCGCACTGTGTCAACAATGGCCGCTGTCGAGTAATTTAAACGAAATTCAAAAAGTAACCGTGATTATCACAGTAAAAACGGAACGGTTATAGCCAGTAAAAAAATAACAACTTATCAACCCATTCCACCAAGCTTCAGCAGCTATCACATCCGGGTACCTCTTCCATAGCGCCGTTCGGCCGCCCTGCAAAGGAAGGATCCATCCAAAAATAGAAAAGGTACATGGTTAAGTTCAGTTGTTTGTTGGGGTCATCACACTCAAGTGTCCCGAAAATCTTCCAACTGCAATGCTCTTTCCGTAGCATTTCGCTTGTACAAGAAATTACACTGAGTATTTCAACACATATACAACTCAACATTAATATGAATAAATAATATAAATTTAAATATTCACACGTCATACACTTAATTAATAAAGATAAAGAGGAAAGAAAAGAATAGTGCTGGCCAGCTGCTTGAAAAGAAAGAAAGAAATTAATTAATCACATTATTTAAATATAAAATAAATTTACATATCACATGTTAATTTTACGTAATATTCAGATCAAAGTCTCTGAGGCCAAACTCAGTGGTGACAAGGTGGTTTGAAGAAGATATCCCCTTTCATAATTCAAAGACAACTTACTTACGTTGCAGGCGAGCTACACAATGTTAAAAAGCTTCGGAATGGCACCTTATTAGTGGAGACATCTACTGACAAACAGACAAATAATCTCCTGAAGATGACATCAATTCGAACTCTTGAAGTTGTAGTTGAGCCACACCGCCAACTGAATTTTACACAGGGCGTAATAACTTGTTGGGATCTTCAAGATGTTCCTGAAGAGGAGATTAAAAGAGAACTCGCCAGTCAAGGCGTAGTGAATGTTAAACGCATCAACAACAGAAAGACTGCCCAATTACAACCCACAGGATCATTAATTTTGACATTTGCCATGCCTCGGCTTCCTAAGGACGTGAAGGCAGCTTTCTATCGCTTACCTGTCCGTCCTTATATACCAAGTCCGCTCCACTGTTTTAAATGTCAACATTATGGACACACCAGCACGTCATGTAACGTGACCTCTGCTCTACGTGCAAATTTGCGGTACCAGTAGCCATGGTGCGGATCCTTGTAAGTCACTGAAACCTCAGTGTGTTAATTGCAAGGATGATCACACGGCCTGGTCGCGTGACTGTCCTATTTTTCAGGAGGAAAAACGAATTCGAGAGCTGATGGTATTAGAGAAAATATCCGCTGGTGATGCTAAACGTCGATTAAGAGAGTCTCAGCGCACCCTTCCCTCTATTTCGTTTTCACATGTTGTAGCCAGACTAGCAGTTAAAACTGTCTCGGTTGGTACCCAGGCAGTTAATGTGTCAACTCAAACCGAGTCTGATGTGCATGTAGACCCTCCGAAGCCTCCCAAAGGATCAGAGACTTCTCGCAATATGCCGACACAGAGTCAGGGACAAAAAATACCTGTGCAGAGTTCTAGAACTCCACGGGTTAAGACTACTTTCAGTCCTTATAAAGTCTCCAAATTAGCTCGAACTTCGCCTCTCGCTACAAGCATTAAGACTTCGACGAACGTTTTGGCTGCTCAATTAGCTCAGGAAGAGTCTGCACATATCGATCAACCAAGTTCATCTTTGGCTTCCGACATGGTTGAGGACCACCTGATGGATATGGATTTTAATCTTGTGGGAAGGAAAGGGAAACCGAGATATAAACTTAAACGGTAATATTTTTACTTGTTTTTGCAGAGTTTTATGATTTCCGTTTATTTTATATGATTATGCTCCTTAGCTGTTAAGTTTTATGTTGTATTTTTGTTTTATTTTGTGAGGGCCCATTTACAGGCTTCCTCGTTATACTGGCCATTTACACCAGTTTTTTATTATTTTAATAAACAGCTAAGTTTTGACATGACCAAGATAAGGGTCTTCCCCGTATCGGGACGGGCGTAAGCCATAGTGCTGCTACCGCCCATAAAATTAATTTTATCTTATCTCAAACGCCTTTCGATTTTATACACAATAGTTTCCTTTGAAAAAGGTTTGTAAGAAACCTTTTCCAAAGAAACTCTTCCATATATCGATAGGCGTTTGACAAATGAACCAGAGAACGCCCATATTCTCACTGAGTGCCCAAACTGGAGAAGTTCCCTTTTGAAAATAAACTTCTCAATTGTTAAAACAGGCTGACAAAACTGTTACAGTAAAGTTAAGTTTAATAGCCTTGTCAGTCTCGTTTAATTAAATTAAGTATGGATACAAGGCCACAATATAATTATACCCACAGATAATATAATTAATTATACCCTCAATATAATTATATTGTGACGGTGCAACAGCGGGCGAGTAAATAAGCTAGTTAGTTAATATTGTGCAAACGAAATCAAACCTTAGAATCTGACATTGGTTCTTATTATTCGTATACAGCGACCAGAAACATCGGTATTACAAGTAGCATACCCATAGTAATCTGTTCTCTTTTCTGCTAATATTACATTCGTAATTGACTTCAAGAATACTTACACAATTAACATCTTTATCAGGTGCGATATAAAGTCAGATATCGTTTTTCGCGTATACTGAAATTAGAGACACCGTCTTTTGTTAGAGCCACTGTGACTCAATGGTAGAGCGCTCACTTCTGGTGCTTAGGGTCGTCAGTTGGAACCCTGCCCATGCCATGTGGACTTCGTGTCTTTTCCATTGTTACTGTTGCAGTAGGACTGTTCCATTGTTACCAGAGTATTGCGGCAGACGTAGAACCTTTGCTTGTAAGATTTAAATTCACCTACGGTTCCTTTTTTTTTTTACTAGTGTTTGCTTAAAGTGATGAAAGCTTTTTATATCCAGATTTGTGAACAAGTTCTTAATGGTTGAAGCTGTATGTGCTGAAGACCTTCTCAGAGATCACCTAAATGATTTTAAATACTGTGTATTTAGAATATATACAGCAAAATGTATAGGTATAGCTGTCGAACGTAGCTTCTCTGTAAATAATGAGCACCTTAAATTGGGGAGGAATTGAAAAAGTGCCAATTTCAAAACAACTAGTACGTACAGCTAGGCAAAGTGAAAGGAACTAGTGAGACAAAAAATGGATTCATCGGCAAATGTGGAGAAATAATCGAAAAAAAAAAAGGAACAGCTAGAGAGTTAGGAACAGAAAAAGAAGCCAAAATATTGGTGAAATCTGCAAAAGAACTTAAAGGAAGTGAATGATCAGATAAAACATTAAATTAAATGCTAGCGTAGTTGCTTTTGTACAAACCGTTCTCTAAGTTAATGTTGTGATGTGTCTGAGTACTAATATGTTCTCTCGGGCCCTTTACAAACTAACTGTGGTAAATTATATAGATTGATGTAGATAAAAAGAGAAAGTATAGATAACTTCTCTTCTATGTTCTATCGTGCTGAACTGTAAACCAAGTAACCTAACTTTTCCTTTAAACAGCGAGCCGAGGTAGTATTTCAAGTCCAGCCGTTATTCATAACCAACTAATATATGAAAATAATTCAAAACAGCATACGACATGATCAGGTAAAACAACATTATTAACTTTTATTTCTCAAATAGGACATTCACATGTAATCGCCAATCAATAGTTACCGTAGGTCTTCAGGTGTATTCAGCAAACGGTAATATCTTCAAACATATCTTAAATTGAACTTGGTACCTTTACACTAGCTAAATGTAAAACCATTTCTTCATTAAACTTTCATTTTGTAAAACAATCCTTATACTTCTAGAACTCGGTTAACATTTAGATAAAAAGCATTGTTCCATTGACACCATTTTCATTTCCATCTAAACATGCGTTTATTTACCATAACATTTAAAAGCAGCGGACTAGCAAGAACAGTTTGCCAGGTCCTCAAACAAAACATACTTAACTTAATTGATAATTCGACCATACAACACTAACGTCCAAGTTTTAAAACTTTAATGGTTAATGTCAATTGTATCTATCTTTCTTGGTAATTCCAGACAGTAACATCGCAGCCTTTTGGATTGGCAGTGAGTAGGCACGTGGGTTCGAAGCCCTCGGTCAACCATCCTGTCTTGAGGTTTTCCAGGTTTTGCTCAGTTTGTAATGGTATCATGTTAGATCACCATTAACATCTACGTAGGAAATTATTCGAATATCTTTTGATGTAATTTTAAGTAAAATATTTGAATTAAGTTTTATTCTACTTTGAAAATTGAAAAGAATTATTAATATCTGAATGTTGACACTGTTAATATAGATTTTCTTAAGAAGTGAAGATCTGGAAAGATTAATTGTTCAAAGCTCTTTCGTCTTTGTATACAATCCTTTTTTTTTCTGGGGGTAGGCAATGGTACGTCATACCGGCACCTTTTGACTCAGTTGATTAAATTAATTGTAAAATTATATAAATATACAAATTCTCATATAAATTTGTTGTATGAACCTTTCTTCGTAGAAGAAAGCGCTGTTAATACACTCAAGTTCAAAAAGTCATTGTATAGCGAAAGGGAACTAGTTGACGGTGCGATAACATCGCAACAAACCGGTCGAACGGCGCGAAGCAGTTGCAGTGTGGTCAGTTGGACTTCTGTGAGTGCAGTGAAACGTCGTGTACCGTGATATGGCAACCCAACGGGAATTATCGGCGTTTGAGCGTGGGATGGTTCTAGTAAAATGGAACATGCGATTTCGGAAGTCGTCCGAGCATTGAACTTGAGTCGCTCCACAGTGTCAAGGGTGGACCGTGAATACCGCATTTGAGGTATTACGACTCAAGAACAACGCAGTAGCCGCCACCGGGTGATGAATGACCGCGACAGGCGACGTCTGGGCAGACTCGTCCGGGTAAACTGACAAGCAACAGTGAGTGATCTAACAACAGAAATCAATGCAGAACGTCCCAGAGCGTGTCTCAGAGGTAAGTGCAGCGCAATTTGGTCTCCATGGGGTATCGCAGCCGAAGACCGACACGTGTGCCGCTACTAATCGCTGCCTATCGGCGGCGGCGACGACTCACACGGTCTCGGGAATACTTAGGCCTTAGAGGACTGGCAACGTGTAGCGTAGTCAGATGAGTCACGTTTCCAATTGGTACGCGCGGATGGTAGGGCCCCGGTGTGGCGCAGATCTCATAAGACCATGGACCAAGGTTGTCAACAAGGCACTGTACAATCTGGTTGTGGGTCCGTTTAAACCGGACATTGACTCTCAGTCCTATGTTCAGCTGCTTGGTGACCATCCTTTATGTTTCGTGTACTCTGCCGGACATGAAACCTATCGAGTACAGGTGGGATATCATCGAACGGGATATTCGTGCCCAGGATCCTGCACCTGCAACAACCACCGAATTGTGGACGCAATCGAGACTGCATGGCTACACATCCCTCCAGCGGACGACTACCAGACACTTGTCGCATTGCTGCCACGTCGACGTGCTGCACTTCGCCGTGCTTGAGAGGGTCCCTCATGTTATTTGGTAGGTATCATATGACTGGCACTTCAGTATCAAGTTGCCACCCAGTTTTTCTCGTAGCGGAGTGGTTTGTTTGAAAAATCTCGAAACACGTCAACAATTTTAAGTGTGCTGCACCATCCTCCGCGGTCTAGTGGCAAAACCTTCAAGTTTCTTAAATGGCAATATGGGTGAGTGACGTATCATTTGAAAGCTACTTCGATTCTAATTACAAAAATGGTATTCTTTTTGAATTTGACTAAATACTTTGGGAGAAATGCCTTGCAAACTTTTATTATGCACAGCCAGATCTCCAAAAATGTAATATTTTACCCTATTAAACCTTAAAAATACCCTCAACCACTCACCAAACAGTAGACGAGGGCTGCTAGGAATATTACTGACAAGGAAATGTTTTTTGCTCGAACAAAAATTCTTATGTGAAAATGTGCTTTTCCTGAAGAATGTGATATGCTGGGTCAGAAAGGACGGTCATTCATCTGTGAATTGCTATCTTCCTCTCTAAACTGACCAATGACTACTCGAATACTAGTATAAAAGACTAGAAAAAACCTTGTAAGTCGTAAACGCGTGAAGGGAGTGAGACACGATTCGACCCTTTATACCTAGTTAAAATCCACAAACATCCATGCCCCTGCCGGGATTCGAATCGTTGACTTAACGCCTTAGACTACACGGCTACCCGGTCGATTTCTAGCTTGGAGGCTACTTGTATTCTGTGGATGTCACTGATACATTCTCCATGTTTTTTCACATCTTACTGGCTTGCGAAAGCTAACCTGTACAAGCGTTCCATCGCCTCTGCCAGTATAGAAAGTCATCTGATTCACCTAGCATCGTGAAAAACATTGAAAACTCTTTGGTAATCCGGCACAAACCTTGATCACACCACAAGAGTCCACTTTCCACCTCTACTTGTTCTAAATAATCCTGAAAGGTTACCACGCAAGTATATATTTATCAAACTCAGTTGCTGGGTATGGAATGATTGGATTGAATATAATCTGGGCGATAGGTTGATTTTCATGTGTCATCATACTATTGAATGCACTCCACGAGAGAAGGTGGTGTTTGCAGGTAAGCCTTCTTAAAATGTTTTACTTATTGTAAATGTTATGGATCCAGAGGCTGCGCAAATCCATCTCAATGCATCAGTTGTTTCCATTTATCTCAGTATATGATTTTTACAACTACTGATTGTATTCCGAGTTAAACTACTCTCCACTTCAACGCTAGACCTTTAGATAGTTTAGGAAACTGGATAAACTATATCATAATCACTCAAAAGTGTATAACACATATTTATGAACATGTTTTTTCTTTATTTCTACTGCAGCTATCTTTCTCAAACTTTCCAGAAGTGTTGGAAATATATTGTTACTTTTTTTAAAAAAAATGTTGTGTTGTTCCTTGCTCTCAGGGTGGCCAGCTTACAGAGGGTCAAATTAGAAATAGGGAATTTTTAGTGTAAATTTCTCTAAATTTCCCACCGTAGCTCCACCCTCCGGCGTGATACACACGCATACGAAATACTCAGTTTTAAAGCGTGGTTATTTGCAATTCGAACGAGGTATAACTCGTTTCTGTATTGCAATTACAGCCTATGCTAGAGCTGTTTAATTAGAAACCTACGACTTCTCCTTAAACGTCATCGCCCTCGTTTAAAATTCAATATGGCGGACAATGAGCACTCACCGCATCATGTGATCAAGTTTTTTTTTTATGTCCCAACCATCCTTCAAACCGAGGGGACCTTTCAGGCATACGAGACATGAGCTAGCCTCCTATACTAAACGTCTGAAAGTTAATTCTACGTGATCGAATTGATGCCTTTCATCAGTCATACTTCTTGAAGGAGACAGCTTTTTTTTAACCACTTTGTTGCCTTGTATTTCTTCGTACATCGCTTTGCAAGATTCGAAATTGATCATTTCAATAATAAACAACTTTCACACACCTTACTTTTAATAATAGCTTCTCTGATTTCCAGAAGTTAATAGCCTCTCTGCGGAAATACTTATGCAAAGAGGTGACGAATTAACACGCATTTTTTAAGCTTGGTACTGATGCTGAGGCATACTACATTGAAACAAATGTAAATATTACTTCAAATGTCCGTTTTGAATTAAATTATATTGCTCCTTTTTATGAAATTCGGGGCTTTTAATACATTTATCGGGACACAGCCCAAAAATTCGGGACGTATGGCCACCGTAGACATATAAGACCCTATAGGTCTACAGGGGATCGTAACATATAGTGTTTCTCTTTAACTATTACCCGTATGCCTGGAAGGAGCAGATATGTTAACTCTTCATATATGCAGTATACAAGGGCCCTAAAGTCTACAAGTTTTGTATATTCTTGAGTGTTGCTTATTATAACTATTATCTATGTATGTCGGAAATGAACAGTTATATTAATCCTTTATTTATGCTCCATACAAGGGCTGTGTACTTTTAAAAGTGGTACTGCCTTTTTGAGTGTAGGTCCATATCTAGAACCCGCATACATCGGAGAGGTAAATTTACATTACCCAATAATGGCTTTTTATTTCGAAATACAGATTAGAAATATAGCATAGAAAAGAACAACTTACATCGGCCTGAGCGTTATAAATTCAATTCAGAAACTTACATAAACGTTTGGTTTTTATAATCTTTGGACAAAAAACTGTGTTATGTGATCTAAGAGCAGCGTATGCTGAATTTCACCTTGCAATAGAGCCTTATTCAACAGCAACAAACAAGAACGGTAAAATAAACTCATAAAAAAAGTTACATTTACCCTTAGTAGCAAGGGATCAGTATAAATCGGTTTTAAATTGAAAGCAGGCTTCTCTGTTTTCTGCTTTATCTGTTCTGCGCATACTTCACCACTTTATTTCATAAAGTACCCTCAACTACAAGTACGTTGGCCGCCATACATAACCACGCTCTGTGGTTCAATCAATCCAGAGGTAACCGATCGTACTTGGTCAGTGTAACCAGGTCACGAAAATGCATCTTGGTCAGCGACACACTGATGGGCACCTTGACCAAGCGTTGCCGGGTGAACGCAAGACACGCCTATTGTTTATAAATGCTAATCGTAGGTTTCATCATGATTGAAGTTCACTGAATTTCAATGGAATTACTTGATTAAAGGAATTTTTGTAAATGTATGGGTGACCGTTTCTCTGATCAAGGAATTCAAAAGAATAGCGTACATACCCAGTCCCCGTGGTCCAGTCGGTTACGTCGCAGATTTTGGATCGGCTGTGGGAAGGCACGCGGATAAAAGTCCCGCTGCCGGCCATCTTAACAGAGGTTTGCAGGATTTTCCTTTTTTCACAAAGCGAATGCCAGAATGATACCAACTAAGGCTCTGGCAGCTAACTTCCCCAGCCTTAGCCACAGAATAGTGATTGCCGAGGAACGTCATCTCATACATGATGCTCTTAGTACCAAGTTGACCCATAGAAGAAAAGTAATTTAACTTAGACTCAGAGATTTCCATTGAGTGAATGTTTTAGTATGTTTAGTTAGGTAATAGCATATTCATTGTTGTATTAAATAGAATACCTTATTTAGTGTGAAGATATTTATTTATACAATGTTAACAAATAGCTCCCATATTAAAGGGATCCAAATATGGACTAGTTACGATTTAAGACAACCGTTGAATATGCTCCTGCAATACAGATTTTGCTGTTGTAAACAATATGATAATATAAGGTCAAAAACCTTGTCAGGTATGGTCACGTGGACTGGTTGCACTTTTTTTGAAATTGTTTCATTGGCTTGAAGACCAATGTAGTCGGAGCGGTAGGCGATATGATACTGCAGATTGTGATACAAGCATGCTGCTTGGCAGGAATGTATTTTGGACCTCAGTGATCAATTTTGGCAGGGGACCTAAAAAAATCTTCCCTTAGAAGTAGAGGGCGTGGAGGTATTTTTTCGAAGAAAAAAAAGTGCATATTTGTGGCACGTGGGATATTGTTCTATATGTTTATTTGGCAGACAGATCCAGTGAAATTGGTTTTAAGACCTTCGGACTGTTTTTAGGCTTACAGAGCTATATTGTTGAAAACAAGGAGAACTTGCACGAAAAATGTCATATATATATATTACATATCCGAAGAGGACTATTACAATATTTCGGCATTATTACACAGGTAAACTGTTTATATTTTATGTTTGTTGCTTTGTTGAAGATTATAGTTTATGATTTGAGAACTAACATCTCTTTTAATGTATTTACTCTAAGAACGTTAATTGTTCTTAGGAGCTATATAAGAAATAACCAAGTCTATCAAACTCTTTGTCGGATAGTGCAGACAGAGAAATTATGCTTACATGTTCGCTAGAGTGTCTGTCCACCAGAGGTTCTGCGCCATCTATTGATCTGAAATCTAAGTTTTGTTTCATTTGCGAGTGTGGACCAAAGTGAAGCGAGCCATTGAAAAACGTGTCTACATTTGAAAAAACAAACGCGCTGTAGACATTGCAAATCCATTAAATGACAGCGAACTTCTGGTCACAGTAGGAGCTGGTGACTGCTAGATAGCACTGATGGCTAAAAGTGCTACGGTCATTGGTAATAGGCAGTTCCGCTAGAAGCAAAATAATAATAACTTTTAATTGTTTCAAGGTTGTTTTTGTTTGTTTATATTGTTTATAATATATTGATATTATTATCTTTAAATAGAAGACGAAGTCTTTTGTAATTATATGTTATAAATATTGATGAATAAATCACATATTCTAACGCAAAGTTAAACAGTAGTGGTGATAAGGCATCGCCTTGTTTCAATCCGTTCCGAATCTTGAAACTATCTGACATATTATTGCCTATCCGTACTCTGCTTATGGGGTCGCTGAGACACAGCTTCACTTGTTGAACCAGTTTTTTCGGAATTCCAAATCGTATCAGGATACTGTATAACTTTTCCCTTTTGATAGAATCATATGCTTTCTTAAAATCAATGATAGCTGGTGAACAGTCCCATTTCTTCGCAAAAATTTGTCTCAAGGCTAAGATCTGGTCCAACATGGACCTATTTCTTCTAAGTCCACATTGATGAACTCCAATTGTTTCATCTACGTATACGCTTAGGCGTGTTAACAGGATATTACTTAATAACACTTTGTAACAGGTTGAAAGTAACGAGATCCCGCGGTAATTATTACAGTCCGATTTATCGCCTTTTTTGTAAATCAGAACTACTATTGAGGTTTTCCATTCTTTTGGAAACTCCTCCTTTCTCCATATAGCACGTATCAATGTATGTACTTCCTTAATTAGTGCCGTTCCTCCCGCTTTAATTAATTCGGCTGGAATATTGTTTATTCTTGGTGATTTGAAAATTTTCAATTTCTTTACCGACATCTCGATCTTGCTGGGTTCTGAAATCCACGGTTCTCGAGTATGGATTTCAAATTCCTCTGTTTGTTCCCCGTTGCGTACATTAAGAAGTTTGTCGAAGTTTTCCACACATCGACAATTTTAGTTGGATCAGCCTGAAGAACTCCACGTTCGTTTCTTATCATTCCTAATCTCGGCTGGTAGTCCTTTCTCAACGAGTTTACCCCTTTGTATAATTCTCGTATGTTATTTGCCTTTCCGTTTTCCTCTATCTCCTGAATCTTCTGCGTCAGATATTCTCGCTTTTTGTTTCTGAACCCGTGTGGCGTTTCGTTTCGCGTTACTGTAGTGGTTGGTATTTGCTTCGCTTTTATTACTTAGCCATTGTTTCCTTGCTTGTTTTCGTATTTCATGAAGCTTAAGGCGTTCTTCATCAAACCAAGGTTTGTTGTTGTTTTTTTCTGAAGGATACTGTTCTTAATGAGAAATCCTGTTCCGAAATCGTGTTCCTCTGTAGTAGAAAGTGTACTTGCCCTGTCGGATGTTATCTTGACCCTCCCACCGAACTTAATATATCTAGCTCGTACTTCTCGGTTTCGCGTATCACCACCTGAAGAGCGCCCGTTTGGTATAGCGTTCGTACGTTCCACGTTCCTATTCTAAGGTCTTTTTTAATCCTGTTCTTGGAGCCTCCTGAAGCAGTCCTCGCCTGGAGATCCGAATGAGGGACTAGTTTAACTCCGGAATATTTTACCCCAGGAGAATCTATGAACCATCTGTTACTATTTTTTGACATGTTTTAGCGGTGTAAAAGTTGTCAGCTCTACGACCTCGCAGTAAAGGCTAGCCTTTTGTAGATCCCTCTACTAACTGTAAGCAGTACTGGTTTTGGTCCGCCCCGGAATATTTCCGGTACCCACCATATCTGGTCGGCATTCCCCTATCCGTCACCTAGGGAGGCGCCTGGTGGGAGACTAGTAACTCCAACAGGAACGAAATTAAACATAATCAAATTGGAAAACCCAAATATATTATTTCGGCAGTCGAGTATCGAGAAATTCTGGTATCGACCCATCTCTAGTGATAATCCTTTTTTAGATTCTTCTTAGTAATTGAGTATACTTGATTCTCACGTCATACTTGGAGAGGATCGTGTGAAATTCTTACAGACAGCTAATTCAGAAGGTTAAGTCTTTCGTTCATAAGCGCCTTGAGAAAGACTCCACCAAAAGTGTCTACGCTTCCATGAAGAAAAATTACTTCCAAGATATTTGCAAAAGACAGTAAATAGAACTCAAATGAGAGCAGACAGTAAATGGAACTCAAATGAGAGCAAGCTCTTGAATGCACTAAAAAATGGCGTTCGTCACCTATCCAGGCTTTTCATTGCGTGCCAAAATCGGAAAATGGATTCCTATTCTTTCAGTTTGAAAACAACTTATCCTCCTCGCATCTTACTAAATGGTGAAATGGAGACATGTAGTAAATATGATCTCGTTCCAATCCTCAAACGACTGGCTCAGTGTCAAAACATTTTCTTCTATTACGTGATGTGACTGTGTATAATGGAGCTGCTCTCGCCATCATTATCTCCCTAGTAAATCCAATATATTTAAGGATTATGCAGAATAATTCATTACAGCAGTTAGACAAGATGCAGTCCAGGTCTTGTGTTTGATCGTTTGATCTTTATCGAGAAAAAGGAGGTGAAGAATGCAATTCAGATTAAAAGGGAGTGGGTCTTCAGAGATAAGTGGTCAAAACTAATTACCTTCCAAAGAATTTGCCAGACTTTTTGCGAAACTCTCAAAACAAAGGTGATCTCTTTGCACTTCTAAGTCGTTATGCTCCGGTAGATTCTTGTTCTTTCTACCTCAGTAGTTTCTCACGTTCGAAATCATTTTGTGTGTTCATCTATTCCTAAAACCTCTATGTTGAATTCGTTTTCATCCTGATTAGCGAGACTGATGGCCATATTATGCTTCATGCCTATGTTTCTCATATTTATTTTCACGCGTATAATAAAGGGTATGTGGTATTCGTAACTTTTTATAATTTGAAGTTTAATACGTTTAATTTTAACTAGTGTTCCTTTTATAGTCTTAAAGCAATTTATATTCATATACTGCAAATTCAGACACTAGCGTACCACCTTTAAGGCTTTTGTTTTGGATCCTACTGCTCAATAGCACAGCCAGACGAACTAAAGATGTTTCTCTCTACAAGTCCCATATACGAAACTTACCTTCAACTTTGCAAACTTCCCTCGCTGCCATCGAATCGTCTTACTAAATGGCAATTGCAAGTTTCGTTAACCAATGCATTGGCATCCTCAAGTGAAAAATTAGGGTAAAGTACTGTGGGAATGAATGAAGACGTCCCTCAAGCAGAAACAAAGTAGTTGCAGTGTATTGCGAAATGGGATGTTGTTGCCAGGTACTATAAAGGTACTAAAAAGTTCTGTCGCTTTTTCACCCACCACCTTCGAACATCGATATGTCACCTAAGACGTACCTGGAAGGTCAAAAATAGTCCCCATCAGCATCGACGATCTTCTGCCAACGTTCTGGAAGGCTATGGATTCCATCGCGGTAGAACTTGGTGGGCCGTGAAGCGAAGAAGGTATCACGTGCATTTTGCACCTCTACTAAGGATTGAACTGGCGTCCTCTAAGGTGATTGTCCAAGGAATGGAACAGGTGAAAATCGGACGGTGCAATGTCCGGGAAGTATGGCGGATGCAATAGTGTTTCCCATCCAAGGCGTAGAATGGTGTCCCGGGTCATCCTATCCACGTGGAGCTTAACGTTGTCCTGTAACAGGAGGACCCCTTTGCGATTCAGAAGTGCTGGCTCCAGAGTTTTGAGATTTTCTTGAACACGGCTCAACTGCTGACAGTACACAGTTGCATTAATGCTCTGACCAGCTGGTAGCAGTTCCCGATGCACGATGCCACGAGCAGTCCACCAAACACACAGGAGGATCTTCTTCTGGTGCAGTGCTGGTTTCAGCTGTTTTGGAACCGGTTCATGGGATGTTAACCGATGATGACGGCGCCGTGGAGCTTCGTACAGGACCCAGTTCTCATCGCATGTCAACACCCTCTCCAGAAATGGCTCCTTCCTCAGACGAGACAGCAAAGAAACACAGGTGTCTGCTCGCGTTGCCTTCTGGCTCAGAGTCAAATCATGTGGGACCCATCAACCCAACTTGTAGTGCTTCCCAAGTTGATGGAGGTGCTGCCGAATGCACCCTCACCAAAGGCCTGGCATATTTTCCGCCCCGCTGCAGCTGCGTTTGGCCCCAGTTTGAACTCGTACAGCATACACGCCCTTATGACGCTCTGTGGAGGTCCCATGTTCACTCTGTCCTTCCACACTTTCACGTTGTAACTGAGCTGCCACAACCAGGTAGTATGTTGGTTATAACCACACCAACAACTGACCTTCTCCTGATCTCCATTCGCATTCCACTCACGGTGTGAGGGCCAATTGAATACAGACCTCCGTAAAAAGCGACAAAACTTCCTTGGTTCCCTTTATAAAACAGAAGGGAAGTTATATATATCCCTTCAGACTTGTACTTTGTGAACACCTAAACTTCGCACTCCTCCTTTATTCTTGAAAACGTGTAATACACGAAATATAGTGTTTTTTGTATGTGAACATGTGTGATCTAATATGAAACTATAAGCTGTAAGTATTACTTTTTTTTTCCCTTCATTTATCTTAAATTTACCTTCCAAAGAAATATATAAGGTAAAATTATAAGAAAAAAGGAATTACTTACAGGTTGTTGTTCTATAGGTGAAAAGACACAAGCGTGAGTAGAATAAAGAATAAAATGACAGTGGCGCCACGTAACGAACGACGCATAGGCAACAATTGCCAGTTATATAGTGCATGGTTTTGCGGAGTGTAGAAAAATTGGCAACTGTACAGCGTGTAAGTTCGGGAGGGAATTGTGGGAGAAAAAGTGTTGAAAATGCTGAGCAGACGGGTGTTTTAGAGTTATTGAAGGTTAAGGTCAGGATACATCTTCGCGTTTAAACCATGAATATAGGCGCCTTCCCACAGACGGCGTGTTGAAGTACTGGTCGTAGAAGGTAAAATGTGGATTATGGCAACGAGGAAAGATAGATCAAAATTAGTGTTGTGAGATTCTGTATGTAAGGAGACTGGGGCATCCGGTTTGTTGATAGTACACAACTTGTTTCCCCCACATAAAAGGCATCACAGAACTTGCAGGTTAGGATGTATATAACATTAGGGGTGTGGCGTGTACCCTTGGGATTGAGGGTGTAGGGACCACTAGCAGTATTGATAGTGATTGTGGGAGAAGTGTTGAAAATGGAGCAGATCTTACATATGGGTCTCTGGCGTGTCTGGGCGCCGGTTTGGGGTGGTGGCAAGGAGGGATTCGTACGGACCAAGATGTTTCTAAGATTCGGTGGAGGTTGAAAAAGTAATCTAGGTTTGGTGGGGAATATTGATCTGGTGTGTGGATCAGATTGGAGAATGTGGATATTAGAGTGTAGGATTTGTTTGACCTTGGTTAGTTTAGGATGGAACTAGATGATTAGTTCCTCTGCGACGGTGGGTTGAATGTGTGAGGATGCACGGCGGATCTGTTTGGTTACAAGGTTAGAAGTGTAGCCTCGGTTGACTAGAGCCTCCTGGAGGCGTTGGTTGTAAGTTTCAGCATCAGAGGTGGTGGAATTCAGGCGTTGTCCTCTGAGGTCAAGGGAGAAGACAGTCGCTTTCTTGGTGTGGTAAGGATGGGAACTTGAGTAGTGTAAATACTGCATATGGTTGGTGGGTTTTATGTGAACGGAAGTGGTGAGGGTGTTGTTTTCTAAAGTGATGTCCACGTCAAGGAATTTGAGTCTTTTGTCGGAAATAGACCAAGTGAACTGGACAACACGGACTTGGTTCAGTTGTTCTAGAAATGTCTTGAGGCTGGTTTCACCATGAGTCCATAGCATCATTATATCGTCCAAGAATCTTACCCAGAGTAGAGGGGTCTAAGTTTGAGTTTCTTCTTATACCTCTATTAGACATTCAATACTAATATAATTGTCATGTGCTGTTTTGTGCTTTTTTGTATTGCAGTGTAATTTTTATTGTATATTTTACAGGAGAATATTCCACCTGCCCAATTTGATTGGAAAGGGAGTGGCTTAGTAAATCCGCTAGACAGTAAGTTTCAATGTATACTATTTATGCATTAATTAAGTTTAAAATAATCATTTTAGAAAATCGCTGTGCAAATTACTGTTATAAGTTGAAATGTTTATAGTACGCCACGTGATCGAAAGTTGTATTTTAATGTTTATATATAAGATAAATTTATGAAAAAAATTAAGGAATATATGTACTTACAGGCCAGCTATTTGTTCCGTACTAGAGCAAACAACTTCAACAAATATATATAGGTCACTTCAATATTTCGTGCCAACAGTGGCACTAGTCGTGTGTAGAGGAGAAAACGACGTGCACGTTTTGAGTAAGCACAAGATTGAGACGACAGTGGCGACACGTAGCGACCGACGCATCAAGCTTGGAGAACAACTGACCGCAGTATAGTGCGTAGATATAGCATTTAAGTTCAGGGTGGGATAGTGGAAAGAAATGTGTGAAATGTGATCACCCAGTTCCATCCTAACTTTAATAAGGTCAAACAAATCCTACGTCCAATTTCCACATTCTCCAATCTGACCCAGACACAAGATCAGAATTCCCCGCCAAACCTAGATTAGTTTTTTAAAATCCACCGTATCTTTAGAAACATCTTGTTCCATACGAATCCTTCCTCGCCACTACCCCAAACCGGGGCCCATAAATGCAAGAGACCCAGATGTAGAACGTGCTCCATTTTCATAATTTCTTCCACAATTGCTATCAATACTGCTAATGGCTGGTACACCCTAAATCCCAAGGGTATATGCCACAACTCTAATGTTATATACATTCTAACCTGCAAGTTCTGTGGTGCCTTTTATGTGGGGGAAACAGGCTGTGCTCTGAACCTTCGTATTAACAACAATCGTCATTTCTGTACTGTCAACAAACCCGATGCCCAACTTTCCTTACACACCGAGTCCCATAACGCCAATTTCGATCAATCTTCCTGGTTCCCATAATCCACATTTTACCACCATGGTTTATTTTTTTTTTTTTATTTTTTTTTAAGCACTTTGTTTAAGTAAATACAACTATATAGTATATAACAAGTATTTATCCAGTTAAGAGTTAGGACACCACTCTTGAAAGTCTGCTGTGTTATTTGTCAGAAAACAGAAATAGATAAGTTCAGTGACAAAATGATCCCCATAATCGAACAATTGTTTACAGCCCAGGCGTCCTCTGCAAGTGTAGAGCGAATTTTTTCGTCGTTTGGTCTGATTCAATCAAAACTTCGCAATAAATTAGGCACAGAGAAAGCATCCAAATTAGTATTCTTGTTTAAAGTTTTCAATAAAGAAATAACTTCGGATGAACATTAAGGCCGTAAATTTGTTCCTGGTGTTTCCTTTTAAGGACATCAGGACTTATCTTTATTATTTTTAGAAATACTGACTCAAGACTCAAGAATAAAGAAATACGGTGTAAAGAAAACTTAAAAACTCCGTGCAGTTTTGTCCCACATTTGCGTGCTGCTGAATGTGTATTATTCCACTGTGAAAGTTAGCTATTTAAAAATAATGTATATTAAGTTCATACTATAAAAGTACAGTAAAGCTATGTTAATCCATCATCAATTACTTACAGAGTTAATATTTACTCGAGTTGTGATTGAGTAAGTACAATATTGTTGTCCGCGTGTAGAACAAATACAACAATTAATGGCAATTATCAGAGTATACATTGAGTCTACCTGCTAAGCACCTAGTTTAAACAAATAAAAATCTTCCTTTTTTTTTTTCAACCCTGACGACCAACACCTCAACGGTCTGTGGGAGGGCACCTTTATTCATGGTTTGAGCGCAAAAATAAAACCTGGCCTTAAACTGCAATAACTAAACCTCCCGTTTCCTCTGCACTTTCAACACATTTCCTTTCACGATCCCAACCTGAACTTACATGCTGTACAGTTGTAAATTGTTCCAATCTACGCGCTATCCAGCAGTCAGTTATTCTCCAATATTGATGCTTCGGTCGCTATGTGTCACCTCGATCTTGTGCTTACTCTAAACGTGCATGTCGTTTTCCCCTCTACACATGACTAAGTACCACTGTGGGCTCGAAATATTGAAGTAACCTGTATATATTTGTTTATGTGTTTGTACTAATACGGAACATATAGCTGTAAGTATATATTCCTTCATTTTTTTTAAAAAATGTACCTTAAATCGCCCTTCCGGGGTTCCTTTGTGCTAGTGATACATATATATCAGAAAACAAAGGAAAGCCGGCAGGGCAATTTAAGGTAAATTTATGATAAAAAGTAAGGACTTTACTTACAGCTTATTTGTTCCATATTAGAACACATACACACAAACACAACATAGAGATGACTCGATATTTCGGTCTAATTAGACCGTATTCTTGATTGTAAAAGAATAGACTAACAGGTTCAAATTGAATAAAAGACTAAGACGACCATCTCATCCGAACTTACACGCTGTACAGTTGTCAGTTGTTCCAACCTGCTGAAGTCCACGCGCTATATAACAGTCAGTAGTTCTACAAACTTGATGTGTCGTCCACTACGTGGTGCCACTGTCATCTTAGTTTTTTATTCAATCTGCACGTGTTCGTCTTTTCTTCTACAATCAAGAATACGGTCTTACTAGACCGAAATATCGAGTCATCTGTATGTGGATGTGTGTGTGTGTTCTAATATGAAACAAATAAGCTGTGAGTAAATTCCTTACTTTTATCATAAATTTACCTTTATTGCTCTCTCTCTCTCTCTCTCTCTCTCTCTCTCTCTCTCTC